>CAUYPK010006916.1:0-32503 GCA_963574355.1 Loris lydekkerianus | reverse complement strand
ATGAAACAATAAAAATCCTCAAAGAAAGAATAGGAAAAACACTGAGCCCAAATTCTTAACAAACAGCTATATCAAAATAGACTTCCACTTGTAACGTTTTTTAACTTTTAATTTGTTTCAATTCTACTTTAATTGTATTTTGTTTATACAAAAGGAAAAAGTAAAATAAAATGAGCAACACATGCCTATAATCCTAGCACACTGTGAACCCGAGACAGGTGGATAGCTGGAGCTCACATGTTCAAGACCAGCCTGAGAAAAAAACCCAGAACTCTATCTGTACTAAAAATAGAAAAACTGAGGCAAGACGATCACTGGAGCCAAAGAGTTGGAGATTGGTAGGAGCTGTGATTCCACGTCACTCTACCCAGGGCAACCAACTCTGTCTCAAAAAATAAATAAGTAAATAAATAAAATAAAATGAGCAACATGATGACCTTGGACTGAGATACGTGATCTACAACTGAGGTCATTGAAATACACTACATGAGTAAAATTTTTAGGAAAAACATCTCCTGTATTTAACTGTGGCAAATACTTGGATTCTTATGGAGTCACGTTCCTAAAGCAAAAGTAATAACCTAAATCTGAGCAAAAACTTTTGGTGCTAGTCTCCCAACAATTCATTGAGAATATAATGCAATGAACTGTCAATTCCTATTGCCTACAAAGGTTGAGCTGGACACTTCACAAAGTAGGAAATTCACTCAAAAAAAATGTATTTAAATGTTTCATTTCTATATGACTACTGAGAATGACAAAAGATTTGTCAGTTGGTGCAATACTGGTACAAAATAATATAGCCTAGTAAAACTGACTGTCAATTATACGGTTAATTTGGTATTCCCCTCAAAGGCACTTCTGTGACTGGACCACATCAAACTTGAGTCCAAACCATTTTTCTTTTACAACAGTCAAGTATTAACCATTGGCAAGTTTTTAAACACTAATCCCGATACCACTTTCTAGTGTTTCTAAGAACTGTACTCAATTTGTGAACCAAAAGCACACACAACATATAATCTCCTAATTACCGTGCAGTGCCTGATAATAGAAAATGAACCTGCAGTTGCAAAGTGGGCAATCTGTTGATGAACTTTATCCATTAAATAGTAATGCACAATTTTAGCAAAATGTTCAGTTGTGACTGAAATTCCCTTTTAATTCCCCAGCTTCAGTATGTATAAATGTAAAATCCTTTTTGTAATGTCAAAAAAAATTTCTTATTTGAAGGCCAAAATCAAGAGGGGGTGAGGAATTTATTTTTGTTTCCTCTCTTTAAACTTTAAACTTAAGATTAAGCGCTTTGGGAATGTTATATGACATTAATTGTGGAGTATTTAGCAAGGGTGCTATTCTTTGTGTCTATTAAGCTGTAAAGGCATGCCGCTGAAATTTTCAGCACAGTAGCAATGTCATGAAGCATTAGGCAAGCACTCAGAAAACAGCCTGCCAAACTGACTAATGCAGTCTCAGTGCCTATAACAAAGGAGAGCTGACTGGCTCAAAGACAGACATGAACATTCAGTTTTAGATTAAAATTAAGTTTGAAGTTAGAACTAAACTTTATTGCCTCTTCTAACTAATCATGCTAGTCAGTCATCACAAGGTGTTTACCCTCTTATTAATGTTGTTTAATTGCGGTAAAGCACACATAACATAAAATTCACCATCTCAACCATTTTTAAGTGTTCTGTTCCATAGCATTACATACATTTCCGTTGTGTAAACAGCTCTCTAAAACGTTTTCATCTTGCAAAACTGAGATTTTATACCTTGAACAGCTCTCCATTTCCCATTTCTACCACCCTCTAGAACCACTGTTCTACTTCCTATTTCCATGAGTTCAGCTACTTTAGTACCTTGTATGAGGGACTCACAGCATTTGTCTTCTCAAGACTGCCTTGGTTCCCTGACCATCCTGCCCTTAAAGTTCATTCATGCTGTAACATGCGACAGGGTTTACTTCTTATTTAAAGCTGAATAGTAGTCCATTGTATATATCACATTTTCTTTACCCATTTATCCACCAGATATTTAAGTTGCTTCTTCCCCTTGGCTATTCTGAATAAGGCTACATGGGATATCACATGCGGAAATCTCTTCAAGATCCCAGCTAGTATTCACCATTTTTAAATCAAATGATCATACACTATATATAATCTGTTTAGAAAGAACATTGTGTTTATTCTTTAAGGATCAGACAAATCTTTTATAGAGACAGGGCCCAAACAAAATTAGGAATAAATATACACATAAACCATGTTAACTACCAAATGACATTGAAGACAAACAAAACATACATCTCAGATATTTCAGGTTTTGCTTGTTTGTGTCTTGTAAGGCCCTTGCCCAGTTGTCTGACTTGCTTTATTAATCAAGACAATCAGCATAGTCTAGTTGGTCACATTCAGGCAGAGAAGGTACCTGAACACCATTCTGAGGGTGATTCAGATAAGGCTCACGTTAGGGTCGCTTATTTTCAGTGGGACTATAAGTATAACCCACCATGTATAAATACACAGGAGAGGCACAGGAATCAGTCAGGAAGATGAGGAAACTCAGAAAGATAAGAGGCTCTCAGAAAATTATTTATACTGCTTATATTTTGGGTCTGGCTGATGCATGTATTTTTTGCATTCCTCTCCAAAAACTGACTCATCAAAAATTCAAGTTAAAATGAGTTTATTTTTTAGCAAACAAACTCCTTCCCAAAATATTTGAAATTTGAAATCTAAACTCACAAGAGAAAACTATAACAGTAAAATTTCAAAGTTATAGTGTTGCTAATTAACTTCTAAAAATTCTTATTCATATGTTTGAGGCAAAAGATAACAACTACATATTATTATACTATAAACAGTTTTAGGTATTAAAATGGATTCAGTAAAATAAAATTTTAAAGGCCTTAAAATATTTGTCCACCAGTACATAAATTTGTTTCATGAATTTACTGCCATGATATTCTTTGATTCTTTATAAGAAGGGGAAAACACTATAAATATTATTTTTTAAGTACACAGAAAATCAATCAAAACAGTCTATTGACTGGCAAGTGTCCATAGGTTAGAAAAACAATTGGTGTGCACAGATTGAGTTTGATGTGGTCAGAAAGAACAACAGTCCAATCCTAGGTATCATACAGTGCTGCAGTCAGATGAATCAGTGACTTTCCAGTGTCAGGAGAACTTTTTCATCCCTAGAGTACTGATGAAAATCTTGGTTGATACACTATACTGAAAAGCTGTGTCCTTCTAATGGCTCTGTAATGGTTTAGCCTAGATTAAATATTTAATGCTACAATCTTAGAGCAGCTAATACTAATTATCTTCATGTTCACAGTCCCCACTAAAATCCCCAAGTGCCCTCAATCCAAGGCCTTGCCTTCTGGAGTCAGGTTAACATCTGTTGACGAAATACTCTGGAAGGCTAATGCTGTTCCCTTCCTGTCTTGGAACTAGTATGCAATAAAAACTAAACAAAAATGCCTGCAGAACTGTCAAGTAGCACTTCTCAAAAATCTATAAGTCATCTATGAGGATTCCGTCTTTTCTGATTTTTCAGGATGTTGAGGGAATTGAAGAAAATTTGAGACTATTTTCAGAGCAATATTACTTTTTTTTAGCAGATCTAATTAGTAAACAAATACAGGAAGCATTTTCCTCACTTAATGGCAGATGAATAAAAATAAACATAAATAAATAATGCTGGAATGAACAGAGAATTTGAGGATTCTCGAATTAGCAATTTAGGCATATTTCCAAATATTTATCTTGGCAATAACAAAACCACCTAATAATTTCACATAAAACATTTCTAATTACGAATGCTTCTTTTTCTTTCCCACTTGAAATCAAAGCCAAGAATTCTATTTTAAAATCTTTTATCAAGTAAAACTACCCAAGAACCTGGTATCTTAACCCTCGATCCCAGGGATTCTTAAGTTTTATAAGCTTTGTAAAAGAATTAATCAGAGATGTATCAAAATGCTGATGCAAGAATGTTAGCCCTAGAAGATCTGATACTGTAGGAATCTGATTTGTGCACGGACTTGAAGTGATTCTGAGGCAAAAGGTCTGAGCAGCAGGACTGGCTACATAATTTGCAGACAATAAAAATGTAGGCCCTTGTTACAAAAATAATTAGGAATTTTAAGATGGTGACCACAGGACATTAAACAAAGAAGAGTCTCTTCTAAATGGGGGGCTGGCTGCCTGTGACTGCATTGATCATGAGCCCATGAAGCTGGAATTTAGAAACACTACGGCAAGTTCAGGTTAAGTCAGACAATCCTAGATGTCTCCAGAGCCCTTTAAGACTGAAATAGAACCCAGTGTTAACTCAGAAGGGATAGCCCAGGATAGCTTCTCTTTCCAAGGAATCCTTGAGGAATGGGACTTAGGATCTCTTCTAGATACAAATGGAAGGATATATTTTTAAGTTCAGGTTTTAGGAAAATTCAAAAAGGACCAAAATGTAAACAGCCCAATCTGGGGCTGGATCTGTTTATTTTCATTTTATTATGTAATGGCTGTTCTATAGCTCTAGCTCATCTATAGGACCATTGGGAAGTGTAAAGCAGAGGCAGAGGATTGAATGAACAATCTGACATGGGGCTTTGTTCTCCAGCTCTGCACAGTCCCAGCTATGAACCCCAGCATAGCCTAAATCCTCTCAGCTACATGGAAAGGGGGACGGAGCGGGAAGACTACAGGCCAGGTTGTCCATGTTTCCTTGAGGACTGGCCATTCAGTGACATTCCAAGGGTCATGGTAGGACAAACTCAGGAGTCCAAGCTAAGATGCTAGTGTCTGGCCACTGAACTATATACCCCAAACAGCCATAGTAATGGAGACAGACAGGACATTATGTTACCAGAGAAGTCACCATCGCTTAAATGTCACCTCAACTGGGAGGCCTCAGATTTGTTTCCTGAGACTGTACAAAGAATGTACGTACTTGAGTTTCTCACTACCCAGAGGCTCTGAGTAGTGAGACAGAATCGGTTCCAGTGAAGCAGCAAATCATCAGACTAAGCCCATCATGAAGGAAAACCCCTCAAGAAAACTGAAATTCTGCGTCAATGGTGAGGAGCTGTGCAAGGGTCAAAAGAAAGCAAAGAGGGCCTAGCCAGGTCTCAGAATTGGCCTCTAGTCCTGGGATGAGGAAAACAGAAGACTGATCCATAGACTGATAGAGAACTAATAAATAGAGAAAAGCTGCCTCAGCCTGAGGAGGAAGCAGTACCTAAGTAACCTTTTCTGTTATACACACTGCAGTGACATCCCAAATGATTTCTTTTGTTTTCTAATGTCCTGAATTTAAATGAAAAAGAAATGACTTCAAGATTAAATGAACATGTCAAACCAGTCTCACTTGAGACTGAAGGATCCATTTTGGTTTGACATGTTCATTTAATCTTAACCCAGTTGCTGTGGCTCACGCCTCTAATCCTACCCCTCCGGAAGGCTGACATGGGCAGATTGCTTGAGCTCAAGAGTTCCAGACCAGCCTGAGCAAGAGTGAGACCCCAACTCTACTAAAAATAAAAAAACCAGCCGGGGATGGGGGTGCATGCCTGTAGTCCCAGCTACTTGAGAGGCTGAGGCAAGAGGATCACTTGAGCCCAAGAGTTTGAGGTTGCTGTGAGGCATGATGCCACAGCACTCTACTCAGGATGACAGAGTGAAACTCTGTCTCAAAAACAAAACAAAACAAACAAACAAAATAAACCTATACAGTGTGTCCATAAAGTTTGTGTGCAATTTAAAATATTTTGCACAAACTTTACGGACACCCTGCATATATATATAAATGGATCCTATAGACTATAGCATGCCCTTTTGAAAATACAAACAGTGAGAATAAGATGGAGTCATTCAGGCTAGGGCGGAGATGACACAGCTGGTCTGACTGGGTTAGGTCCAGCATGACTTTCACCTCATGTGTCCCATTCTTGCTGTTTTGTAAATTCAGCTTTAACCTAAAAGTGTATATCTTGAGTAGTATAGGGCAATTGATTTAGGAGATAAACTTTTCAATTAGAATGTTGTTCAGGGTCATAGGTTATGTCATTTATTGTTTATTATGAGTCATGGGTTATGCCCATTATTGTTGTTTAAGATAAGGGTTAACATGATTTTTACTTTGAACTTTTAGGTATAAAACTGTGATTTTGGAAATGGAAGAACAGAGTAGTCTTGGAGAGGCTACTCTCACTATTCTCCAGAATCTCCAGCCTTCTGACAAACTTTGATGGACCTATCCCCATCTCTGCATATTGGTTGACAGTGACAAGGCAGCCGGCCTGTCTTTGTCCAGTAACACTTTGATTCCTGATTGCAGAGTTAAGCTTTATGGGTCACAAGTTACACATACTTCTCTATACACGGCTACCTCAAATCAGGTGTAGTCCTGGATGAGCACTTCCACATTATTTCATTCTATAATTTGTATCCAATTGTCCCCTATTAAGGCACATCTTTAAATATTAGGATCAAATGGCACATGGTTGAAGTAGTCTATTGTGATACCAATTAATGAGACAAAAACAGAGGGAGGGACAGAAAGAAAGAAGAGAATAAAGCGTTAGAATTATACCAGACTGTGAGCAGAAAAGGAAAGTAGAACGGAAAAAAGTCCTGTGTTACCCTACTTGAATTATAGGCTTCAAAAACTCTACCTTAATGCCATTGATTAGAAATAGTATTTGGAATTGTCATACGACAACGGTCAAGACATGTAATTGCTCTGAACTTCTGTCTCCTCATCAGTAAAATGAGCATCACCTCTGTGAGTTGTGAGGCCTACATCACTTAATGTCTGTGTGAGATTCTTTCAGGCTGCTCGGGAAAGGAAGGTACACTCCGGGCACTCTGGTCTCAGCAGCAACAGTGCTAAGCCTCCCCCACAGAAAACCAACTGAACTCCCAAATGAGCAGCCTTGCCCTCCTCTGACACCTCCAGTGGCCCTCCCAGCTTCTCCCTGTCTCTGCCTCCACACCCTCTGTCCCTCCAATCTGCCTCTCCATGCCTCGAAGCCTCCAGGCCTTGTGGCTTCTGCACATATATATTCTCATCCCCTCTGCCTACGTTCATGACCTACATTCAACTCTCCAGAAAGAAATGCTTCTTGGGTTAGTCAGGAACAATCCAGAATGAGCTTTCCTGCTAACTGGAGCTCTCTCACCTGGCCTACTCAGATATCAACCCTTTGTTCTGTCAGCTGCCTGGAAAATCACAGGAACTGGCTGCAATAATGTTCCTGAGAAGGGGCTGTAGCTACACAGGCACTTGGAACATCAGGTCCTGTCCCTTCAGATGAGTAAACTCTTAGTTTAGCAAGTAACAACCAGTGTGGGTGCTACTCTGTGCTGCAAGAGTAGATGCAGGAGGAGTGGTCAGAACCATCAGCGCTCTGTTCTCTACACTTTCAAATGGCCTGCACAAAACCCTGATCAATATCAATCTTGATGAATATCAAAAAGCCAAACTAAACGGTATGGGTGGGCTCTAGGGGTCAGGGGATGTGAAAAAGAAAGAGATGAAGTAAGACATCAGAGAAAGTACACAGGTACATGTGCAGGGATAAGGCAGTGAATGAGGACAAGGCAGAAAACATGAGCAAGAAAATGAAAAGTTGGATCCAGGTAGAAGTAAAGTAGAGAAGAAGAATCCTAGGGAAAGGAGTGAGGAACAGGAGAGCTTGACTCTACAGTTACAGAACAATATAGCTCCCTGCAAGGCTCACTTCTAAGACATCATGATCTTTCTACTTTATTCCTAACCAACCTCAGAGCCAAATGAGGGGTGAAGACAGAAGACAAGCATCTGAGTGGGCATCTCATTGCTGGGCACTTCTCAGTTCCTGCCCCTTCCCCTGGTGCTGCTCTTCTCAGCTGAATCTATTGCTCTGACAGTAGAAATGTCTCAGCAGTCGTGCGTTAAGTCGGGGAAAACATATTATCCTCTTGCTTCTGCTATACTCAGGACGTGATAAAGACAGCTCCTGGTGCAAAGAAAGATAAAAAGACTTCTCTCTCCTACTTATTCTTCTTGCTTTGCCTCATACTCCCTTCTCAACTCCCTTAAATTTAGGGATTATCAGACTGAACAGATGCATTTATCAGATCCCTTGAAGGTGGAAGTATCACATACACTCAGGGCAGGCATGCGGATTCTAATTACAATGAAGCTGGGTTGGGTATTTGTCCCCCACCCCCATTCTGTAAAAACATGGTTTACACAGTATACCATTCAAAACATTGACTGATCAAATTCAATCACCAAAAATAAGTGAAAGTAATTAAAACATATACTGTTGTTTCTCAAAAATGCTTAAGGATCTTTACAATTATAATGCACAGTAAAAGTTTAAATTATCCCCCACTGCATCTTTCTCTGAGTGTTTCACATAGTGTGAAGAGCTCTTCTCCTCACCTTTACTCCAAAAAAAATCTCTAAAACATTTCCTTTGAAAACCAGCCCCTACAAAATCTTTTCTTTCTCCTCCTTCCTTCTTTACCTAGATCTAGTCTTTTTTAATTCTGAAGAAACTTTTGACATGTAATTTCTGCACCTCTCCCTTAGCTGTTACCCCATTTCAGTCCAAATGCCCAAGACTGATTTAGCCAAGGCCACATGGCAAAAGAAGAAAGAAGGAGAATTGGAAGATATTCATTCATACATCAATCGTTTTCCCTATCAAGGCATCATGGGTTTTTTTTGTTTTTGTTTTTGTTTCTGTTCTTTTTTCATTTCTAAAGCCTGAGCTTACAACATTAGATGGCCTAGAGTACAGAAAAACTTTTAGTGATACAGGCCCAGGGAACAATGGCTGCCACTGAAATTAGCTTAAAGGATCTTCAAAACCTTGCTTGGTGACCAGGAAGTTTGATTTCCATCCCAGCTGCAAATGTGTGCACCACAACAAAAATTATGACTCAGGATTTGTGTTTTGTTTATGTGTTTACGAAATATTATTGTACAAGCTGTTTAGTTGAGAAATACTCCTTTTTCTAGTATATTTGTCCTCTCTAAAGAAGAAAAGTAGGTGGCCTTGTTCTCTGCTACTTTATGTAGAAACAAATAAAAATAAATCAGGAAACTTAAGCCACTGATAAGTCTTTAGCAAGCTTACCAGCTAACCAGCTGGCTCAACCAAAATTTTTACCTAGTTTTCAGGAAAGACAAATTAGACAAAGTAAAGTGAGCAGCCATGTTTTCTAAATATGTTGTAAAATATTATGAAAGTGTTTCACGTTACTTTTTTAAAAAATTAATTTATGCCTAAAACTTACTAATTTATACTTAAACTAAAACAGTCATTTTACAAATATAAGACTTCATTTTTGTTTGCCTCGGAAAGAAGAAATTCCCAAATCATTCCAGTAGCCTATGGATCTAGCTCACTGTTAATGAGAAACACATGCATTATTATAAAAGCAGTAAGACTATAGAACAGAGGTTCTCAACCTATACTCAACAGAAACTGTATTAAAGGGCTGCGGCATTAGGGAGGTTAAGAATCACTGCTATAGAGTAAAATTATAATACCAAAGTATACTGTAAACAAATCTCCATAGTGTCCCACATCCATTCTTCCCTTTAGACAAGCAGTCTCTTTAGAAGCACAGGTGCAGGCCTTCTCTTCCTCCAGTTCATTACATTGTATTTTGTTCTCAGAAACTCAACAAATTTGTAGGTCCTGGTGACACAGAATACCAGGCATTATTTTTTTATTGTTGTTTGGGATTCCTTGAGGGTACAAAGAATTAGGTTACACTGATTTATTAGGTAAAGTTCCTCTTATAATTGTGTCCCACCCCCAAGAGGTGTGTCATGTACCATGATCTCCCATCCCCCCTCCCACCACCCCTCTCCCAACGTGCTGATTCCCCTCCCCTACCCCCTTGTATTAGCTCATCTACTGCCTTCATATGTGAATTGAGTACTTTGGATTCTTGCTTCTCCATTCTTATAATGCTTTACTAAAAATAATGTGTTCCACTTCCATCCAGGTTAATACAGAAGATGTAAAATCTCCATCTTTTTAAGTGGCTGAATAGTATTCCATGGTATACATATACCACAGCTTTTTAATCCATTCCTGGGTTGGTGGGCACTTAGGCTGTTTCCACATTTTGGCAATTGTAAATTGAGCTATGGTAAATAGTCTAGAGAAAATGTCTTTATTATAAAAGGATTTTTTTTCTTCTGGGTAGATGACTAGTAATGGGATTGCAGGATCAAATGGGAGGTTTATTTTGAGTTCCTTGAGGATTCTCCATACTTCTTTCCAAAAAGGTTGTATTAGTTTTCAGTCCCACTAGCAGTGTAAAAGTGTTCCCTTCTCTCCACATCCTCGTCGGCATCTGCACCTTTGAGACTTTGTAATGTGGGCCATTCTCACTGGGGTTAGGTGATATCTCAGGGTAGTTTTGATTTGCATTTATCTGATGATTAGGAATGATGAGCATTTTTAATGTTTGTTAGCCATTCATCTGTCTTCTTTTTTTTTTATTGTTGGGGATTCACTGAGGGTACAATAAACTAGGTTACACTGATTGCATTTGTTAGGTAAAGTCCTTCTTACAATTTTGTCTTGTCCCCAAAAGGTATGGCACACACCCAGGCCCCACACCCTCCCTCCTTCCCTCTCTCTGCTCTTCCTTTCCCCACCCCTGCCTTTTTCTTTCTCTTTCTCTCTCTGTTCTCCCCTCATCTGTCTTCTTTAGAGAACATTCTATCCATCTCTCTAGATGGGATTGTTGGGGGTTTTTTGTTGTTAATTAATTTGAGTTCTCTATAGATCTTAGTTATCAAATTTTTCTCTAATTCATAATATGCAAATACCTTTTCCCATTCTGAAAGTTGTCTGCTTTGGTTGTTGTTTTAGCTGTGCAGAAGCTTTTCGATTTAATCAAGTCCCATTTGTTCATTTTTGTTGTTGTTGAAATTGCCACAGAAGTCTTCTTCGTAAAGTGTAAGTGGTGAGAGATGCAGGTCTAGTTTCAGTCTTTTACATGTGGTTATCCAGTTCTCCCAGCACCAATTGTTGAATAGGGATTCTCTTCCCCAGTGTATGTTCTTGTTTTTCCCAAATCTTGAAAGCACAGTGATGGTATTTTAATGGGGATTGTATTGAATCTGTAGATTTGATGAGAATTGCTTTGGGAAGTATTGACATTTTCACAACGTTGATTCTTCCCAGCCATGAGCATGGTATGTTCTTCCATTTGTTAATATCTTCTGCTATTTCTTTTCTTAGGGTTTCAGAATTTTCTTTGTAGAGGTCCTTCACCTCTTTTGTTATATATATTTCCTAGGTATTTCTTTCTTTCTTTTTCTTTCTTTCTTTTTTTTTTTTTTTTTTTTTTTTTTTTTGAAGCTACAATGAAGGGAATTGTGGCCTTGATTAGCTTCTCATCTTGGCTATTATTGGCATATACAAAGGCTACTGATTTGTGGACATTGATTTTATATCCTGAGACATTGCTGTATTTTTTTTATCACTTCCAGGAGTCTTGTGGTTGAGTCTTTGGGGTTGTCTAAGTATAAGATCTTATCATCAGTAAAGGGTGAGAGTTTGACTTCCTCTGCACCCATTTGAATGCCATTTATTTCTTTCTCTTGCCTAATTATATTGGCTAGAACTTCCAGCACTACGTTGAATAGTAGTGGCCATAGAGGACAACCTTCTCTGTTTCTAGTTCAAAGTGGAAAAGCTTTCAGTTTTACTCCATTCAGTATAATATTAGCTGTGGGTTTGTTGTAGATGACTTCAATCACATTAAAAAATGTGCCACCTATGCCTATATTCTTAAGAGTTCCAATTAGAAAAAATGCTGAATTTTATTAAATGATTTTTCTACATTTATTGAGAGGATCATACGGTCTTTGTTTTTTCTTTTGTCAATATGGTGATTTACATTTATGGACTTGTATATGTTAAAACAGCCTTACATCCTGGGATAAAACCTACTTGATCACTGATGTATGACTTTTTTAATGTGTAGCTATAGTCTATTGGCTAGGATTTTGTTGAGAATTTTTGCATCTATATTCATTAGTGAAATTGGTCCGAAATTCTCCTTTTTTTTGGATCTTTTCCTAGTTCTGGTATCAGGGTGATGTTTGCTTCATAGAACATGTAAATAATTTCTGCAGTATGGGTAAAATTCTTCTTTGAAGGTTTGATAGAATTCTGGTGTGAAGCCATCTGGACCAGGGCTTTTTTGTTGTTGTTGGGAGATTTTTTATTCTTTCTTAGATTTCAGTTCTCGAAATTGGTCTGTTCTAGAGATCTATTTCTTCTTGATTAAGCCTAGGGAGAGAGTGTGATTCCAGGTATTGATCCATTTCCTCCACATTGGCAAATTTCTGGGTATAGAATTTCTTGTACTATTCAGAGATGAACTCTTGTATCTCTATGGCATCTGTTGTTATTTTCCCTTTATCATTTCTGATTGAAGTTATTAGAGATTTTACTTTTCTGCTTCTAGTTAATCTGGTCAAAGGTTTATCAATTTTATTTATTCTTTCAAAAAACCAACTTTTGTTTTCTTAATTTTCTTAATGATTCTTTTGTTTTCAATTTCATTAGTCTCTGATTTAATTTTAGTTATTTCTTTTCTTCTGCTGGGTTTGGAATTAGATTGTTCTTCTTTTTTCCAATTCCATAAGATAGTTCACAAGTTTGTTGATGCGCTCTTTCTGTTTTTCAAATATAAACATCTAATGCAATAAATTTCCCTCTTAAGACTTAAATATGACCCTAAAACAAATAGGATTAATAGACATATACAGAACACACCATCCTAAAACTAAGGAATATACTTTTTTCTCATCAGATCATGTACATACTCCAAGATCAAACACATCTTAGGATACAAATCAAACCTTGGTAAAATTAAAAGAATAGAAATTATGCCTGTCTCTTCTCAGACCACAAGGCAGTAAAGGTGGAACTCAACTCCAACAAAAACATTCATCCCCACACAAAGACTTGGAAATGCTGAATTCCAAGTCCAAAGACTTATGCTGAATGATAGTTGAGTTCAAGAAGAGATAAAAGAGGAAATTGTTGTATTCCTCAAACAACAACAATGAAGACATATGTTACCACCAGGCACAATTTTTTGCCTATTATTGTGCCCTGCCTAATATGTCTAAGTACTGACAAGAAAGTCTTTCTAGGCTGCCTGTAAGCCTGGATTGTCTTTCCCAGTCATGAGAGATCCACGAGGCAGATGACATTGTTATGGAGTCTCAGCAGTGTGGATGTTTGAAGTCATATCCAAGATGACACTCTCCTGTGAGGGCAGGTGCCAGATGTCCAGGTGCTAAGTTGCTAAGTCCTCTAACTCTCAAGCAGACCTCTGATCCAGGTACGCTTGATCAGACCCTCCTAGTATGTCATGGGATTTGAAGTATGGTGTTGCTATAGTGCTTGTGAAAAAGAGGGTGATCTTTTCTGGTTTATAATAACTTACCAAGACATCCTAAAAGTCTCTTCTATAGATTGTTTTACCTTTGAAATTGGGTGTGGGGGGCTATATAGCTTATTTTTAAAGCTTCTACTTTCAGTATAAATACAATATACTTTATTTTTTAAAAAATACATATATCCCAAAAAGGGCATTAAAAATCTCCCACACTGTTTACAAAAAATATAAAGTATACAATGGAAATGTTTATGATTGAAATTATGTTAATCAACTAAAGCAAAAACAAAGTGGTTATTCTGCTTCTGCTACCCTCACTTTAGTTCAAATCCACAGACCTGAAATCTATCCTCCAAATATAACTGTTAACATTTTGGTATAGTTCCTTCTAGTCTTTTATGTCCATGTTTTTAAAATCAAAGCTGCTCTATATGTTGCTAAAAGTCTTTCATGCTCACCATTTTTTAGAATTCTCTGAATGACCTTCTGTAACCACATCCCCCTATCTTTCATCCCATACTATCCTTTATGGGATAATGGTAATGTATCAGTAAATATAAAATTACTAATATTGCTCAATTTTACCCCAGTTTTGAACTTTATATAAATGAAATCAAACTTCATGTATTCTTTGGTGATTTATGTTTTTCCCTCAACATTTGTTTCAGAGATTCACCCATGCTGTGCATGGTGCTCTAGCTCATGCATTGTCACTGCTACATGGACATTCCACCATGTAAATAACCCACCAACTACATTACCCATTCTACTGTGGTTGGGCATTTGGGTGGTCTTCAGTTCTTTGCTACTATAAACAATGGTACTATAAATATTCTTATAAATATCTTCTTTTTTATAAAAGAGAAAGTTTATCTTAGTATACAAGTTTTATCTTAGTATCTAGGGTGTGGACTTTTCTATCCTATCTATCTATACTCACTCTCCTAATGATCTAAATCCAGTCTCACAACTTTAATTTTTATTTTTTATTTATTTCTTTTTTTTTTTTTAAGAAAGAAAAATAATTTCTACAGTATGGGTATAAGCTCTTCTTTGAAGGCTTGATTTTGAGACTTGGTCATCCTCAGTAGAGTGCCGTGTGTCTTAGCTCACAGCAACCTCAAATTTGGGGGCTAAAGCAATTCTCTAGCCTCAGCCTCCCATGTAGCTGGGACTACAGGTGCCCAGCACAATGCCCAGCTATTTTTTAGAGACAGGTTCTCGCTCTTGCTCAGTCTAGTCTCAAAGTCATGAGCTCAGGCAATCCACCCACCTCGGCCTCCCAAGTGCTGGAATTACAGGTGTGAGCCACTGCGCCACATCTGCCTCAGTTTCACCCCTTTAAATACCATGTATCTGCATGTTGCTAACTTTCACATTTGTATTTTGAGACCAGAGCGCTCCTCTGAATTACAGATTCCTATACTAAACACCTCAAATCCCCTCTGGAAGTCTAGCAAACATCTCAAGGTGAATATGTCTACAACCTGACTCCCAATTTTTCCCTTCAAGCCATTTTCACCCTATATTCTTTCTTTTTTAGTTTATGGAAAACCCATCTTTCCAATTGGTTTCACCACAAAATTTTGAGTCATTTTTAATGTCCCTCGCTCTCACATACATCCACAGCCAATTCTTCAGCAATGTTAACTCAAACTTCAAAAGATACCTGGAATCTGATCATGTGTTACCATCAATACTGCTCTCTCCTTGCTCTAAACCACCGTTGTCTCTTATCTGCAGTATTACATCTTCCTAACCAGGTCACTCTTTTTCTATCTTCTACTTAGCAACTGGATTTTTATTGTTAAAATTTAATTTAGATCAGGCCACTCCTGTGCTCTCCATTCCTTCCATGCCAAAACTTCTAAAGCCCTAAACAATCTACCTCAATCATCTCTCTGATCTCATCTCTAAAATGTTTTCTCCTCATTCATTCTGTTCAATTACTTATTTTTCCACAAAGTCACCAGAGTTATTCTAGCCTTGGGGCCTGCTATGAATTGAGTTGTGTCCTGCACAGAATTTATAGGTTGAAGCTCTAATTCCAGTGTGATTGCATTTGAAAATGAGGCCTATAAAAGAGAAGTACGTTTAAATAAAGTTATAGGGTGGAGACCCTTGATCCTGAAAATACACCAGAGTATGTGAAGACACAGCAAAAAATGTAGTCGTGTGCAAGCCAGGAAGAGAGCCCTCATCATAAACCTAACCCCAGCAGAAACTTGACCTTGGACTTTCCAGCTCCAGAATTATAAGAAAATAAATTTCTGTTATTTAAGCCACCCAGTCTCTGGCATTTTGTTATAGCAACCCCAGAAGACTATGACAGATATTGGTAATGTGAAGTGAGGTGCTGTATAACAAATATCAAAAATGTAAAAGCAGCTTTGGAACTGGGTAGCAGATAAGAGGCTGGAGGACCTTCGAGGTGCATGCTAGAAAAAATGGAGATTACTATAAAGAAACAGTTGGTAGAAAAATAGATGTTAAAGGTAATACTGGTGAAGGTTTAGAAAGAAAAGAGGAAATATGGAAAGAAAGGCTCTGTCTTCTTAGAGAATACGTAAGTAAGGGTAAAAATAATGTTGGCGGAAAATGGATATTAGTGGCCATTCTGCTGAGGTCTTGGATGAGGAACCTGCTATTCGCAACTAGAAGAAATCAGATGCTTGTTAGACAGTGGTAAAGAACTTGGCTGAAGTGTGTTCATGTTCTTATATTTTATGGAAAGTGAAACTTACAAAGAATGAAGTGAGACATTTAGCAGAGGATATTGCTGAGGCAGATTATGTAAGGTGGTGTTTGGGTCCTCCTTACTCTTTATAGTAAAATGCTTCAGAAACTTGTTCAACTATTACAGTTAATGTCAAAATCTTTTCCATGGTGTTTTTTACTAACATATGTCCCCATCAGGACAGGAAAAGAATTCTTTTTTTTTGAGATAGAGTCTCACTTTCTTGTTCTAGTAGAGTCCCATGGTATCATAACACACAGCAACCTCAAACTCTTGGGCTTAAGCCATCCTCTTGCCTCATCCTCCCAAAGTGGCTGGGACAACAGGCACCTGCCACAACACTTAGCTATTTTTTAGAAATGGGGATCTCACACTTGCTCAGGCTGGTCTTGAACTCGTGAGCTCAAGCAATCTACCCGCCTTGGCTTCCCCGAGTGCTGGGATCACAGGCGTAAGCCACCGTACCCCACCCAGGAAAAGAATTCTTAACCGTTCTACATTGTTGGTAATATTTGCCATTGTGAAACTTTTTAAAAGTTTCTAATCTGATGGGCTAAAAACTGTAAACCATCATGGCTTTATTGACATTTTGCTGATTATTAATGATGTTGAACAGACCTTCATGTGGCATACTGGCTGTGTGGATTTCCTCTTCCAGAAAAATTCTACATGATTTTTTTTCTGTCATATTATTTATTTCCCTTATTGACAGAAAGGTGTTCCTTATGTGTCCTAAATACTAATCCATGCAAGTAATATATGTTGCAAAGTCTTCTGGCAGTTTTTTACTCATCTTTTGCTATTTTGTTAAATGAAAAAGAATTCCTTAATCTTAATGGAGGGAAATTTATTGGTGCTTTCCATTACTTTTTGTGCTTTTATCTTTATTCATGAATCTTTCCTGACCCTAGATCATAAAGATATTCTCAAATATATTCTGCTAACTTTTAAAATGTTGCCTTTTATATTTAAATCTATACTTTACCTAGAATTGATTTTTATGTTGTGTAAAAAGTAGACTCTCAGGTGCATTTTTTTCTATGCAAATAATCAATTTTTCCACAAAATTTATTGAAAAAAATTATTTCACATCCATCTGCAATGAACTTTCTATCATATATCAAATCTCATTATTTGTGTGTTCTGTTTTTATTCAACTTACATATTTATCACTGACAATATCTCAGTGTACTCATAACTTTACATTAAAATCTGGATGCTAGGTAGAGCAAATACTCTTGTGCTCACCTTTTTAGAGTGCACATTGGCTATTCTTAGCATTTGCAGTTCTACAAAAAATTTAGAATCAGTTTGTTACATTTGCAACAAATTTCCCCATAACCAAACAGAAACTTGATTTGAAACTTTTGAACCATCATTGAAACCATAAATCAACAGGGGAAAAATTGATATATTCTAAATATCAATTGTTCCAATCCATGAACATGATAGAACTCTTATACAAGTCTTCTTTAATAACATGAAAGTTTTATAATTTTCTGTGTAAAGGTGTTGCTCATGCATCTATTTATACTTGATGTTTTGAAAATGTTGTAAATAGTATCTTTTAAAAACTTTCTAAATTTTAAAAGCTTTATTTTTCATACTTTATAGAAATTCTTTTTTTCTGTTTTCTTTTTTCTTTTCTTTTCTTTTTCTTTCTTTCTTTCTTTTTTTTTTTTTTTTAAGACACAGTCTCTCACTTTGAGACAGAGTCTACTGTCACAGTAGAGTGCTCACAGCAACCTCAAACACTTGGGCTTAAGTGATTCTCTTGCCTCAGCCTCCCAAGTAGCTGGGACTACAGGTGCCCACTACAACACCTGGCTATTTTTGTTTTTGTGCAGTTGTCATTGTTGTTTAGCAGGCCTGGCCCGGGTTCAAATCCGCCAGCCCCAGTGCTTGTGGCTAGCACCCTAACCACCAAGTCAAAAGAAATCCAATTACTATTTATTTATTGATTTCTGGATCTAGAAATCTTGCCAAATGAGTTCTTAGCTCAAATAAATTGTTAGTATATCCCTTTGAATTTTTTCACAATGTAATTTTATAAGAATGAAGACAATTTGTTTCCTTCTTTGAAATATACATACCTTATTTTCTTTAGATTTTGTACTATGTAGGCCCTGCATAATTATAACAAATGGAAGTAAAGACAGAGTGCATCTTTATTCTCAATCTCAAAGGAAAAGCTTTCATGATGAATAATGTTCTGTAGTTGTTTTATTATTTAAATAGATATTCTTTAATATGTCAAGCAAGTTTCTTCCTATTGGTAGGTAGTTAAAAGAAGATTTTGGCTTTATTTAAATTATGAATGGGTACTGATTTTATCATATACCTTTTGAAATCCATGTATGGCTTTTTTCCTCTAACCTATCAATGTAGTAAATTAAATTTATTAAATTTCTATTTTTATACTAACTTTTGCCCCTGGTATAAACCTATACTGAACATTCATTTCACAAGTAGTCAATTTACCCCCAATTTGCCAAACACTATTGTAGGTATTACATAAATTACCTTGTATGAGTATGAGAGAGAGAAAACTGTAGGGAAAAAAAAAAAAAATGAAATTGTGGGCATATAATGTAAAACTTGAGACTAAGAATTTGGAAAGTACTAACATTGGAATTGGGAGTGAATGGCTAAGGTAGAATAAAGAGCATAATTGCTTAAAAAGGGGAGGTCAATGAAGTGAGAGGGTAAGATCTTAAAGAGGCTATCTATGTGAATATTGAAGTCTCCAATAATTAAAATAGAAATAGTGTTGGAGAGAATAAGACATAGCCAGGAGCTAAAATTAAATTTTAAGGAATAAGGATGAATGACCAAGTGGCAGAAAATGACTGCAAAAATAAAAGATTATGTTGACTGATAATCTGAAGTTCAAAGCCTAGGTAGAAAGTTAGAAGAGAGAAAAAGAATGATTTGGAAGATCAATGAGTCTCCAGATCCATTTCTGGGAGTAGGGAGGAGTGTGGAGGGAGAGACAGCCATCATGAAAAAGGCTTCATGGGGAGCACTGCCCTCTGGTGAGAGCCAGCTCTCCACCAAAGCAAGAGAGAGACAGTCAAACAAAAGGTTGAGAGCATAAGGAGTTTCGCTAATCATTGAATGTTAGTCCAGAAGGGCCAATGGGAAGTTTTCAGGTGTTGAGAAAAAGAGGGAGAGAAAAAGAGAAGTGGAATCTTCAGACAGATGGGAAGAGAAGGCCACAGGTGGGGAACACCTGGGAATGTGGGAGTATTTTATAGAACCAACATAGAACAGGATAACAATAATAACAAAATTGTTTCTGCTGATCTCTAGTTAGATAGTGATGGTGAGGCTGAATTTAGGAACGTAGAGAGCAAGGGGCTGCCCTCATCATCCCTGTTTATGAAAAGCTTAGAAATTTGAAAATGGGCATGCTTGCTCTCATGCATGTACAGCTGGCTCTCTTTTGACCCAACCAACGGGAAGGTCTCAAGATGTACGCTTTCTGTGATATATGTGTGTATTACGTATTTTATACTTTGCTGATTTGATTTGTTTTGTTTTTAAGATTTTTCCATCTGTATACATAAGTAAAAATGTCATGTAACTATTCTCATTCTATCTTGGTCAGGTTTTATTATGAAAGTTATGCTAATTTCTAAAATGAGTTGGGCAATATTCTTTTTTCTACAGTCTAGAATAATTTATTTTAACACTCTAATTGTTTCTTCTTTGAATACTTGATACAATTCATTGCCAACATTATACGAGTCTGGAGTCTCATTTGAGAGATTTTTCAATAGTGGTCAAATTATTTTAATACAAGAATCAGTACATTTTCTCTTACTTCTATTGTAAAAGTCCAGATAGTAAATATTTCAGACTTTGTGGCCCACATACAGACTGTCGCATATTCTTTTGTTTTTTTCTTTTTTTTTTTTACAAGCTTTATAAATGTAAAAACCATTCCTTTTTTTTCCCTTTGAAGACAAAGACTATGTATTATTGCATCTTTGTACAAGGCTCAAGGCCTACCTTAAAATAGTTACTTAACAAATGTTACTTGTATGAATAAATGAAAATGAAACATTCAACGTTTAAGGCTTTGAATATATGTACATCTACTAAATATTAGGCTTTAACCATTATAAGAAACAAATAAAATGGAATCCAACTTTTTTAGTCCTTCTCCATTAAGGTTAGAAGATGTTAGCAAGATATGATGAAATTTTTATTCTCAAAAGTAATGTTTTATGATCATCACCTAAGATTTTGATAAGAAATGTTTTATTATTTTTAATGTAATTTTTATTAAATCATAACTGTATACATTTAAGGGGTACAATGTGATTATTTGATATACAATCTGAGAGTATATTATAAATGTCTTACCACAAAAAATAAGTAAGTGAGGCAATGGTTGTGTTGATCAGTAAAAACCATTCTTATCTTGTAGGCCATACAAAAACTGACCACAGGCCAGATGTAGCACATATACCACCATTTACCAATCCCAGCTGCGTAGAAAACACAAATTCAGTTTCTCCCATTCCACAGCTTCTGACACCAGATGTGTGAGGATTTCTCCATAGCAGTGAGCAACCAACCTATTCTACAGTGGACACCATGTGGTGTTCTCTAATTCAGTTCAATTCAGACACTCTCTACCTGGAAACAGTGTCAGATCACACAAGTCAAGGGTGCAGTCCCACAAGACGGAGCTCCACTTCCAAGGCCACCCCCAGGCTATTTTACCTGTGCCTCTAACCAACAGGCTGTAAACCTGGGTTACGGCAGCCTCTCTTTAGGTTCGATTTATTTGCGAGGGCAGCTCACAAAACTGAAGGAAATACCTCTTCATATGTACCAGTTTATTACAAAGACTATTTTAAAGGACACAAACAGGCAGATGCAGAGATACCTAGCACCAGGGGTGGAACAGTCCCGAGCTCAGGAGCTTTTGTCCCTGTGGAGCTGGAGTGTTTCACTCTCCCAGCACACAGATGTGTAACCCCCTCTGTGTTTGGCTATACACAGACTCTCTGAACTGTGTCCCCATGGGGTTTTTATAGAAGCTTAAGACACAGACATGATTGGCCATTGGATCACTTTAACCTTTAGCTCCTCTCCCTTCCCCAGAGGTTGGGGGTTGGAGCTGAAAAGTTCCACCCTCTAAACATGCCTTGGTCTTTCTGGTGACCAATCCCCGTCCCAAAGCTACCTACAGGAAGTGAGCAGTCAACTTATTAACATACAAAAAGATACATCAAGTCAGAGATGTAAAGGATTTTAGGAGATTGAAACACTTAGGATCAAATGTTTTCTGTGTTTTCCTGAGTCACTTTAGTAGATGATAGTTTTCTAGAGTTTGTTAATTTTTTTTTAATTGACTATGTTTTGGAACAAAATTGCTTTAAAAAATTCCTCATTTCAATATCTGTAACATCCAAAGATAAGTCATCTTTTCATTTCTAATTTTGTTTGACTTTTTTTCATTTCTTTCTGATTGTGCTTGCCAGAAATTTATCAGTTTTATTAGGACAGCAAAGATCCAATTTGGTCCTTTCTGTTTTATGTTTGTTTTCTATTTCACTAACATCTACTCTCATTATTTATTCCTTCTACCTTCTTGGAGTTGACTTACCTCTTTCCTTTCTTATATCTTAAGGTGAGTGTATAACTCACTTTCAACCATTCTAATTAAAGTTCTTAAAGCTATGTATTTTTCTCTAATAACCCCTTAGCTACTTCCCATAAATTCTGGCAGATAAGGCTTTTGTTATTCAGTTTTTATATTTGCTGCCTAATTTGCTCCATGATTTCTTCTTGATAGATGAGCCATGTAGAAATATGTTTCTTTATTTCCTACCTGGAAGATTTATTTATCAGATAGTCCTTTTATTAGAATTGTCTAGCTTAATTTTATTGTGGTCAAATAATATGATCTGCAAAATGATAATCTAATGATAAAGTTGATCCTTGCTTAGGGCCTGGTATGTAGTCAAGTTTTTTTTAATGTTTCATGTGTGTTTGGGGGGAAAAATGTAAATGTTTATGTTTTAGTTGTGAGACACCACTCACTTTATTGTAAGTTATATTGTCCAGAGTCTATACCTCACTTTTTTTCTGATGTATTTATCAGTTACTGAGAAAGGTGTATTAAAATTACTAAAAATAATTGAACCTCTTTACTATTTTTCTGCTTTTGCCTTAAAATCTACTTTGTGTGATAAAAATGATAAAGTTATGCCAAGTTTCATTTGGCCAGATTTTATCTAAAATATCTGTTGCTGTTCTTCTACTTTTAAGCTTTTTATATCATTATACTTTTGGTGTGTCTCTTGTAAAGAGTTTACGTCTCAATTTTATTTTGTTTTGTTTATAATCCCACCAATAATCTCTGATTTTTTAACTGGAACTTTTGGGTTTCTTTGTATCTGAAATTTTTTTAATTCCATCTTTTCCATTTTTCCTTTTCTTTCTTATCTCATTTTAAATTGTGGAATGTTTTATCTTATTATTAATTTGGTAGAGACACATTCTATGTCTCTCATTGTGGTGGTTAGCCTAGAAATTTTAATATGCACAGTTAACTTCATAATGTTTTAAATTGATCTGCGTCTTTCCCTTCCACCTGAACAATAGAGGGAGCTTAGAACACTTTAATTCCATTTAATCCCCTTCTAACTTACATGCTTGATAAAAATAGGCATTTTATTTTTATCTTGTTTTTTTTCTTAACTCCATAGGGTTTTTAATACATTTAATCAATGTCTGTTTCTATTTATACTCATATTTGCCACTTCCTTTGCTTTCTTCCTGCGTCTCAGATCTTCTGTCACTTTGCTTCTGCCTGAAGTAAAACTTTTCAAATTTCCTTTAGGTACACTCTGGTGGAAGCAAGCATTCTCAGTTCATTGTCTGAGATGTCCTTATATCACCCACAGGCAGAAGGTACAGCCCTTTTGTGTTAGTTTAATAAGAGATATTTTCTGTTTAATCCAATACCTTGTGCAAATCTAATTAAAAAGATTAAAAGCCACACTCTAAGAGCACTACCCCCAAAATGCAAATTAAAGCCCAAGTTCATTGGGTTATACAAATATCCCAGGTTCAATTTTCCACTTACTTTTCTAAGTTCCCAATTTCATTTTCTTTTTGGCCTTAATATTCCTTAATTTCAACTCATGGATACCTTTTTAAAAATTTGAAAATATGTAGTTAGTCCAGTATTTTTGAAAGGATAGTCATATCACTTCCTGCTATGCTTTTAATTTACTCATATAACATTACTCAAAGAACATGTTTCCGGGTTATTTTATAGACTTTATGAATACCATTTTTAAAGAGTTTGTATTACACATAACTTATTTACTATAGTTTACACAGTCATTCCTCTAATTTTTAGGTGTTGGTTTCCACTTCCTATTGCTATAAATAACACAAAAAGGGAAACCTTCATAAAGTAGAAACAATAAATAAGATAGAATGATGTGAACATTTTAGAGACTCTTGGTGCATGATACTTAACACATTTGCTTCTCTTCGTTTATTCAAAAAATGAACATTTATTCATGTGCTGATTTCTTTTTCCCTTTAAAAATTTACCAATTAATGTCTTTGTATATTTTAAGTTATCCTTTTTAATATTATAACTTTTTTGTAAAAAGATTGAATACAGAGTAAACAGCTGAAATGTTGTCAAAACTGGTGTTGTTGGTGCTATTATATTTGTACATAATATAACCTTCCACCCAAGTTTGAATTTTATATCCGTCCTACCTATTCTTTGCTGAGCACAATGCAGTGTGCATAGCAGCTTTGTTTTAAAGAATTTGCCATAGCACTATAAATGGGAAAGTGAGATTATCATGGTTGGCTTAAAATAAAGGCTCGACATACCTATAAAAACTATAAAAAGCAAAGGACCTAAACACAAAAATATCAATATTTTCAGACAGCATGTCATGCACCAATTTCTATGTTTATGTCAATAAATATTAGAAAAATTCTGGATAATATCTATCTTATGAGTTATTGTGTATGTATATAAATACAACAATTAAAATTATCAGCAACTAACTTTCTAAATCTGTGCATTTCTGACTTTACAACTCATCTCTCAAAGTTTGGGCACATATGATTAGCATCTGAAGGTAACTTTGGTAGCTAAGCTGAAGATCAGTTCACGCCATACAACAGAACTTGGCCTTTTCTCAAAAGTTAAGGACAGAGGAGGCATTTCAGGAAAGAAGGCTGGGACTGGTAATAAAAATGCCTTGCTTTGCCACCAATTAGAACAGAAAGGACTAAAAGATGCATTAGCATCTGTCTGTAGAGGAAGAAGTTAAGAATCAAAGGTGAAGTGAACAAACCTAGTCACCTACCTAGAACTAGAACCCAGTTTTTCTGAGTACTAATCAAGTTTTTGGTTTTTTTTTTTTTGTTTTTTTTTTGAGACAAGAGTCTCACTATATTGCCCTCTGTAGAGTTCAGTGACATCACAGCTCACAGCAACCTCAAATTCTTGGGCTTAAGTGATTCTCTTGCCTCAGCCTCCCAAGTAGCTGGGACTACAGCTCACCACACTGCCTGGCTATTTTGTTGTTGTTGTTGCCAGGTTCAAACCCACCAGCCCCGGTGCATGTGGCCGGCACCCTAACAGTACACTAGCTATAAATGCCAAGCTAAGGTAATTTTTTTTATATACACTCTTTCTTCTTAAACCTTATATTCTCTTTGAGCTGCAAGATCTATGATATAAAGAGGTTTACACAATGAAATATATCCCCTTGCCTAGGATGGGGTATGAACTATAAGTTCATAAGACAACTATATTAAATGAAATTGAAGAGAGACGTAAATTTCCTCTATTGCAAATTACTTTTATTGAAACCCTCCTAGTAGTTGGTGACTTTCAAAATGTATATTTCAAGGTAACATAACACTAGTAGATCCACAAATCTGATTTAAAAGTTTAAAAATATACATATTTGTGAACTACAGAATGAACATATACAAAAGGAAAAAGATAGCTCTGTTCTATTAAAGATGCTGTGTTAATTTAAAAGAACACTAGCCAAGGCCAAGTTAAATAGCTGACTTGGTAGATGAAATGATACCTTTAAATAGCTCAACAAATTAACTCTTAAATAAATATTTCATAGGCTTTGCAGTCATAATTGTCTAGCAGTTTAAAATTGTATATTTAAAAACACTATGCTCCACTAAAAGGCTAAAACATATTTTGGTAAAAGTAAAAAGAAAGTTTTAGTGTAAAGTTTAGTAAAGTTTAGTGAATTAGTGTTAAATAGTTTATAACAATTTATCATTATTGCTGATAGTTCTGAAGATTCCCTGAGCTCAAGTGGATAGTTGCTATTTGAGGAGTCTTATGCAGTTGCATTTAGATGGTAGCTGGGCCTAGAGCCACCAGAAGGTACAAGCAAGTTAGACGGCTGTGATGCCAACTCATGTGGTTGGCAGTGCATGGTGGCTGTGGACTGGGAGCTCAGCTGGGGTTATCAACTGGAACATCTGTGATCTTCGCGATGGTGTTAACTTCTCCCAAAATGGCAGCTGGGTTCCAAGAGGCAATGTCCCAAGAACAAGCATTCCAAAACACAGGAAATGAAAGCTACAAATCAGTTTGGTACAGCATCATGCAACTCTAACCATATATTCTGTTAGAGCAGTTATAGGACCACCACCCCCACACACACGACCCCAGAGTAAGGGGACAGAGAATTAGACTCACTTCTTGATGGAGTAGTGGTAAGACCTGGAGCCTGCCCATCCCCACCCCCAGGAGAACCGCCATATTGGATATGGATGTGGCATTCAGAGAGGAACAGCCTTGCCCCTGGTCCCATGGCAACCAAACACCTGTACTCAGGTGTGCTGACTGGCTGACAGGTGCCGCGGCCCCTCCCCCAACTCATTACAATAGGAGAGCAATTTGAACCAAGAAGTTTCAGGATCATTTATCTCAGTCAGGTGCGTGCTAGAATGTTTGTTTGCCCTCCCCCCAAATTTTATATTTTGAAACCATAACCCCCATTGTGACTGTATTTGGAGATAGGGCCTGTGAGAAGCTGATAATGGTTAAATGAAATTATAAGCATGGTAGTCTAGTCCAATAGGGCTGTACGAGAAAATTTTGGAAGAAATACCAAAGTTCACTCTCTTTCTGAAAGCACATATCGTGAAAATAAGATAGAGTCTGTCAGGCTAGGGCAGATATGACACAGCTGGTCTGGGCAGTGTAGGTCCTGCCTGACCTTCACACACACATACGTCTCCCATTCTTACTGTTTTGTAAATTTAGCTCCCACCTTAAAGACGCCTATCTTGAGTAGTTTAGGTGTATTGATTTAGGAGACTAACTTTTAAATTAGAATGTTGTAGATAGTTTATGAATCATGGGGTCTGCCGATTATTGTTTAAGATAAGGTTTAACATGGTCTTCACTTTGACCTTAAAAAATATAAAACTGTAATGTTGGAAATAGAAGATCAGAACAGTCTTGGAGAGGCTACTCTCACTATTCTCCAGAATCCTGGCCTTTGACAAAGTTTGGCTGACCTATCCCAGTCTCTGTGTATTGGCTGACAGGGACAAGCAGCTAGATCCTCTTTGTCCGGTAACATGTCCACCAGGTAAAGACATAGTGAGAAGGCCACAATCTACAAGCCTGAAAGAGAATCCTCACCAGAAATTAAACTTTTGTCAGAACCTTGATCTTGGGCTTTCCTGACTCTAGAAGTGTGAGAAATGAATTTCTGTTGTTTAAGCCACCCCAGTCTATGGTGTTTTGTTATGACATCCTGAGCTATTGATACAGTCTGTTAACATACTAAATTGCTTTTATTAATTTTTGAATGTTAAGTTGGTTTAAACCTTGCACTCCTGAAGTAAATAAAACTTAGCCATAATGTGTTATCATTTTTACGTATCATTTGATTCAATTGACTAAAATTGTGCTACGAATATTTTCATGTATGTTCACCATGAGTATTATCCTAGAATTGTCTTCTCTCGTAATACTTTGCTTTCAGTATCAGAACACTACTACTCTCATAGAATGAGCTAGAAGCTGTATCTTCTCTAATTTTCTAGAGGAGTTCATGCAAAATTTTGATTATGTCTTTCTTAAATATATGATGGAATTCATCAGTGAAAATACCTTAGCCTGGAATTTTCCTTATGAAAAGTTTTAAACTGAAAATTCCATTTTTAGATGGGTTTAGGAGTACTCAGGTCATCTATTTCTTCTTTGGTGAACTGTACCAGTTTCTATCTTTCAAGAAATTTGACACTCTGGGAGCCTGAGGTGGGTGGATTGCTTGAGCTCAGGAGTTTGAGACCAGCCTGAGCCAGAGCAAACTCCATCTCTCAAAAAAAAAAAAAAACAACAAAGACTAACCAAGCCTTGTGGCAGGCTCCTGTAGACCCAACTACTTAGGAGACTGAGGCAAGATAATCACTTGAGCCCAAGAGTTTGAGGTTGCTGTGAGCTGTGACACCAAGGCACTCTATTGAGGGTGACAAAGTGAGACTCTGTCTCAAAAAAAAAAAAAAAGAAAAGAAATTTGAACATTTTACCCAAATGATCAACTGCATTAGCATAAAGTTCTATCTGTAGAATCTGTAGTGAGTTTTTTTTGTTTGTTTGTTTTTTGTTTTGTTTTGTTTTGTTTTGTTTGGCCAGGGCCAGGTTTGAATCTCCCACCTCTGATATATGGGGCTGGTGCCCTACTCCTTTGAGCCACAGGTGCAAATCTGTAGTGATTTTCATTCACATTCCTGATCTTTATATATGTATTGTGATCAATCAAGCTAGACGCAGGGGTCCTCAAACTTTTTAAACAGGGGGAGGGGGGGCGGGGGGGGGCAGTTCACTGTCTCTCAGATCATGGGAGGGCCAGACTATAGTTTAAAAAAAAAAAAAACAACAAAAACTATGAACAAATTCCTATGCACACTGCACATATCTTATTTTGAAATAAAAAAATAAAATGGGAACAAATACAGTTCACACTGCTGCATGTGGCCCATGGGCCGTAGTTTGAGGACCCCTGATAGAGGTTTATCCATTTTATTGATCTCAAAAACAAGTTTGTAATTCCATTGATTTTCACTATTGATTTTCTACTTTTTTATTATAATTTTTTTAATTTTTTAATTTTTTTTTTTTTTTTTTTTTTTTTTTTGAGACAGGATCTCACTCTGTGGCCTGGGCTTCAGTGCAGTAGTTTGATTATAGCTCACTACAGCCTCCAACTTCTAAGCTCAAGAAATCCTCCTGCCTCAGCCTCCCAAGTAATTAGGACTACAGGTGCACACCACCATGCCTATTTTATTTGTTTGTAAAGATGGGGCCTCAAGGTTGATCTCAAATTTCTCACCTCAAGCACTTCTCCTGCCTCATCCTCCCAGAGCCCTAGGATGACAAATGTGAGCCATTGTACCTGGCCCTGATTTTCTATTTTTCAATTCAATTTATTTGACCTTTGTTTCATTCCTTCTGCTTGTTTTGTGTCTCATTTGCTCTTAGCTGAAATCATTGGTTTGAGCCTTTTTTCTTATATAATACGCTGTATAAATGTTTTTTTCTAATTACCATATTAGTTGCATCCCAAAATTTTTATTTTTTTAATTCTATTCAAATGCTTTCTGTTTTCTTTTTATTTTATTTCTTCTCTTATCCATGAATTATTTACAATGGTATTATTTAGTTTATAAACATTTAGAAATTTCCCAAATATCTTTCTTTCTTTATTTCTAATTTAGCTCTAGTGTAGCCAGAAAATATACTTTATATGACTTAAATTTTCCCAAATTTGCACAAGTTCTTTCATGGATTAAAATATGGTGAATTTTGATGACTATTCTGTTTGCACTTGAAAAGAATGTATGTCCTATTATTGATTAAAGTATTCTATTAACATCATTTAGGTCAAGGTGGTTGACAGTACTGTTCTTGCCTTCTATACCTTTTCTAATTTTATGTCTATTTCTTCCTATCAATTATTGAATGAGAGTAAAAATACCTCTTATAATAATTGTAGTTTATTTGTCTTTGCATTACTTTTAGGTTTTTTTTTTTAATGTAATTCTGAAATTCTCAATTAGGTGCAAAACATTCAGGTTTGTTATGGCCTCTTGAAAAATTGATAGCTTATCATTTTGAAACAATGTTATTTATCTTTCATAATATTTCCTTCTCTGAAATTTATTTTATATGAAACAATACATACAATCTAGCTTTCTTTCGATTATTCTCACCATTATTCATCGTTTTCATGCTTTTTTGTTCAACCTTTTTATGTTTTTATATTTAAAGTGGGTCCTTGTAGCTATATGTAATTGGGTTTTGTTTTTTCATCTATTCTATCAATTTCTGCCCTTTAATTGGGGCCTTTAGGCCATTTATGTTTAATGATTATTCATGTGGTTGGGTTTAAATCCACCACATTGCTATTTGTTTTTTTTATTTTTCTCATGTCTTATTTTTGTTTTTTGGCTTTTTCCTCTTGTAAACTAAATTTTTATAGTTGCTTTTTCACTCCTTTGTTGGCTATTAGCTATAACTATTTTTTATTTTAATGATTGTTTATGGTTTATAGTATACGTCTTTAAATTAGCACAGTCTAGTTTCAAATGACAATTTACCACTTCATATAGAATGCCTTTATAATATACTTTCATTTCTCCTATCCTGGTCTTTGTGTTATTGTTGATGTACTTTTTACATCTATATCTTTTATAAACCCCACAATATATTATTATTTTTGCTTTAAACAGTTGATTTTCAATGCACTGAAATATAAAGGAAATAAAATATTTTATATGTAGACATATAGTCACGATTTTCAGTGCTCTTCATTCTTTTCCATAGATCCAAATTTCTATCCAGTATAATTTTTCTTCTGCAATGGACTTCTTTTACACATACAAATACGATCGTGTTATTCTTTCATTAAAACTTTCCAATGGTTTTCAATCATACTTAATATAAAATGCAAAATCCTAACCCATGAATAGGATACCTTGTTGACTTAATTTTTTCCCTTCATTCATACTCTGCCTCTGCTTCAATCAGACTGGCCTCTTACCAAGAACATGCTCCCTTCAAAGCTTTCCATTTGCTCCACTCTTTACATTGGATGGTTCTTCCCCCCAAATATTGCTTGTCCTGCTCTCCCACTTTACAGAATTGTCCCCTCCAGACATTACCTCATCATAAAGGACACACACACATTACATTTCTTACTCTTTATCTTACTTTCTTCTCAGAGCACCTAATGCTACTTAAAATCATACCATGTTTTTGTTATTTCTTATCTCCATCACTACAATTAAGCTCCAGGAAGATAAGAAATGTGTTTTGCCCACTGATTGTCTCTATTGTCTAGAATAGTAGTTGGCATACAGCACTAGCTCAAAAAGAAAAATGCCTTCCGATAATTACCTGAATTAATTCTGATGACCATCATTATCCTGTGTCAACCAAGTCCTGAGAAAGAGAATCCAGGACACACTGGATTCTGGAAATAATTTGAGAGTAATCACAACTTTGCCTATTCTGAAATGGTAGTTCCTTTTCTATTAATTCACATAAGCTAGCTTTGAATTTCAAGGCTATAATTAAGATTCTGTCTTGGGGCAATTGAGGGCAAAGAATAAAGGAGAAGAAAAGCTCTTTTCTTAATTATTCCTTCGTCCTTCCCCAAACCCCCACATTTGTTGGGTACACAAAGGCATTATGAAGGAGCAAAGGGAACGGAGGACAAAGTGCCGAATTTTCCTGGAAGAAAAGAGCTGCCTCCCCACCCCTCGTCTGTCACAGCCCAAGGGGTCCAAGCAGATTTTAAAGTTCAAGGAATTTGGAGGTAGATAAAATCTAGAAAACTGTTCTATCTTTGATTGCTTAATTCTTTTATACACTCAACTGGCTGTAGTTATGAGGGATTAAGTGATCACCTGAAGCCTAGATTATTGGACCCAGCCTAAGGAACCAACACCAAGGTCCTCCAAACACCATATCTCTACCCATTGTTTCTGTTATCTGAGCACCTACTAGGACAGAGGATTCTGTTTGAAATTACATTATTAGTCCTTAATTTATACTGAATAATTTTTAGCTTACATCATTCTTAGTCATCATTGTCTGTGACTTACGAAGTTGAATTTATGTTATATAAATTGTCTAGTGCAAATAATGTCCTCCTTTATATCTTTTATCCACAAAAATATCCATACTTACAATCAGAGGAGAAATCATTATAAATTATTAAGGTAGTAAATGTGGGGTGAAATTCCATAAGCAAGATTTCTTTTCCATTCCTTTCACCATACACAATTTATATAGTCCAGAAATAACATGCAAAATAACTGCAGAAAATAAAGATACCACTATGACACCAGAATCTATTTTTTTTTCTATGTCTCAGGTCTATTTATGATCACAATATCCTAATCTGTATTTGAATATAAGATGTGTAAACCTGCACTTATATAAGCCACAGTTTAACTATAAGATTATTTTGTAAAATAAAAAAGATAATTTATACAAAGCATTTTATAAATATAATAACCATCTAATAAATGTTAGGTATTACTGTTTAGTAAGTGTTATTATTCCTCTTACATAGACTCATCTGGAATACTTAAAATGATTCTCAAAACACTCCTTCCAGTTTCACAAATTTAAATCATTAGGCATATCTAGTCAAACAATATACAATAGAGGACAAGAATGAAGTAACTTTTTTAGAAACACTTTATTCTACATGAGAAAATAATAGAAACCTCTTTCATTTATCAAAAAAAAAAAAAAAATATATATATATATATATATATATATATATATATATATATATATATATATGTACCAAACATCTATTACAGGCCAGATGCCCAGACAGAGTGGGGAGCAACTGATAGGCTGTGATAGGTTACTGAGCTTGCAACCTATCACAAAAGAGAAGTAAAAAATGCATGACCTACAAATGTGACAAATGCCATGAAGTCTCTCTCCCTCCCTCTCCCTCTCTCTCCCTCCCTCTCTCCCTCTCCCTCTCTCCCTCTCTCTGTCTCTCCCTCTCTCTCCCTCTGTCCCTCTCTCCCTCCCTCTCTCTCCCTCTCTCTCCCTCTCTCTCTCCCTCTCTCTCCCTCTCTCTGTCTCTCCCTCTCTCTCTCCCTCTCCCTCTCTCCCTCCCTCTCCCTCTCTCTCCCTCTCTCTCCCTCTCTCTCCCTCTCTCTGTCTCTCCCTCTGTCCCTCCCTCTCCCTCTCTCTCCCTCTCTCTCCCTCTCTCTCCCTCTCTCTGTCTCTCCCTCC
>CAUYPK010006915.1:0-76673 GCA_963574355.1 Loris lydekkerianus | reverse complement strand
CCACAATTAAAAAAAAAAAAAAAAAAAAAAAATATCCTGCAACCCAAATGGCAGGCCAAGGGCAGCCATCCTTAACCCACATAGAGTTCTTACAAATCAATAAAAAGATAAATCCTGAAATAAAAAAAAAATAAATAAATAAAAAAATAAAAAAATAAAAAAAAAAACAAAAAAACGGGTCACAGGCATTAAGGGTTAAATAAAGAAGCTGCAGCCTACTGTTCGTACAACGGCTAAAGCCCTGAGCAGCAACATGAACAGAACCAGGTAACATTCAGACTCACTTCTTAAAAGGCCAGAGACTTTCCAATATATGTATACTGCAATTTAAAGAACTGGACTGGGTAAATACCAAAATATAGTTGTTGGTATTAGAAGAGGACAGGGCAAGACTTATGTACAGTGTGGAAAAATGTATTTCTCTTATATATTACTTGGCTCCGATGTGTATGATATAATAGAAACCCACAGTGGATATTCATTCATTGTAAATAAGCACTATCATTCAAACCTCTATTCAGTTTAAGTAAACTCACTCAAAACCCTTGACTAAATTTTTCAAGGAATATAGATTTAGTTCTCTTTCTGAAACCATTAAAATAGCACCAGTAATCTGAAGCAGACTTTTCCTGAAAATGTGTAGACTTTAGTATAATTAACAGCTGTTAGAAAAACAAAGATCTACTATATATCTTTTGAGGAACTGCCATTATCATGGTCATCAATTTAAATGAAAAAGGTCTAAAACCGATTATTTCTCTTTGAAGTTCATGCTATATGCATTTGTATTTTTTTTACATTTTTACAAAGGGTGAAGGGATAATTTACAGATACTACTTTATAATTAAATACATTAAGAGAGGTTTTCTCTGAGAGTAGAACTGTGAATTAAATTTAACATTATGGTTCTATAATTTTAAAGGCAGATATTCATTTTAATCAGATAAAAATTAATTAATAATAAATTAAGACATTTCAGCTTGAGTCAATTATGATAAACTCCAATAAGGATAAATATTGGTAAATAGCTATTCAACTATTACTAAATTTTATATATAAAAATATCAATCATTTTTGACATTGAGCCTTTTACTTCATGCATTTTTTCCTGAAAAGCAATTATTTGCTACATTTTCTTCAGTGAATATTTTGAATCTTCACTGTGTATAGAGGACATTTTATTAAAGACGTTTCTTGCATGTACTGTTCCTCCAGTTATAGAAATATATTCAAGGAAAAGACATAGCATAGCAAATACTAGGCTTATACCTTCTCGTGGATTAATAAATAACTAAATGTTAAAGGTAAGTAACTTTATCGGGTAGGACCATAGGATTTATTGTTTTATAGTCTATAAAACTTGCATCTCATAAAATTCTGACAACAACAAAAAAATGGATTCAAATGTTCAAAGACACCTTGATTAAAGTAGAGCAAATTTTATTATATATGCAAGGCTCACAGAGACAACACACATTGCTAACTGCACTGGGCCGTGTGTACTGAAATGTAGCTTGACGAGCTAAGATGGTCTTGTAAACAACAATTAATGAATGGGTATGAACACAAATATCATTACAACGGGGTCTTACATCTGCTTTCCTCTTACTACACACACACACACCCTCCTCCTTTCTTCTCTAATAGAAGTAAGGGTTTGCTGAATTCATTATTTTCAGTTTGCAACCAAAGCTATGAACATGAGCAGTCAGGAAAAAAATAAAATAAAAGGTGCAGCAATTTGGAAATAATATATGACCACAAAATGATTTTTCAATTCTTTATGTAATGTATGTGTTTAAATATATACCTAGTTCAAATAACGCACACACATGGGCAACCTTTCTTATTTCCTTCAACTTTGAACCAACTCATAGTCAGCATGATTTAAATGGTTTGCACCTTTGTTTCTTTATGATCCTGATGAAGAATTTGCACCACTGTGCACTGTACCACAACACTCAGCCTTGACAGCCCCGATGCTGTACCCGCTTCACCTGAAAGCTTTCCCTGACTTTTCATATAAACGTGAAATCAGCTCCACTGGAAGAAGTCTTCAACAGCATTAGTGAATTATATCATTCATGCCATTGAGAAAATGCTCAGTAAAATGTCATGCTGAGTCTTTTTGGTCTTCTCTTTCCTCTTTTACAGCGATCCTTCCTAATGATCCCTCTTCTTTGAACAGTAAGCTCCAGGTGGATAAAAGGCAGGGTGGGAAATGAGGTTTTGCCACACTCCACCTGCTTAGTCTGTGAGGTGCTGGGCAAGTTCCCCTGGGGTCAGGGGGTGAGGCCGAAAGCACATTTTGGCCCCAGTTTTATGCTGTGTCTCCTTACATGATCTTACCCTTCCTTACTCCAGGGACCAGTTTCCCACTGGCTCAGAACACGTATAACCTATATAGAACTTGAAAACTCCAGGCTTCAGGGTGAAATACTCCAAATCAGATAAGTTTATTCTATTAATTTTCCTCAGAATAATAGTAGTCCTTTCATTAGAAAAATAATGTTTAGAAGACGTATTTTATCTCAGTGACAAAACCCTCAGGGTGGAATTCAAGGCAAGAAAGCATTGGAGATATTTTTTGTTTTACCCTCCTAAAGTTCAGCTTGTGCTGGCTTTTATCTGCCTGTATCACATATCTTCTCCATCAGGCAAGCGTCACACATGCAGGAAGCACATAGCAGGTATGGTTTCAGCACACAGAGGCCAACGTAGGTAGACCTACAGAAACTGTCCTGCTCAACCACACTTGTACATGACACTTACCCACTGAAAGGTAGAGACTGTTGTACAAGTACAGTACATTGCAAACTGGTCCTAACCATTTCATAGATACATACATTCTCTGATCAGTAGACAGTGTTCTTTACCATTACGATTTGTAGATTTTCTGGCACTCGTGTGTGTGCGTGTGTGGGTGTGAGCAGAGGTGTGCACATGTGTGTGCCTGTGTGTTTTCTTCTCTCATCTGTCTTATTAGGACAACAGCAGCTGCCTTCCTCCTTGGTCTCTGCCTGTCTCTGCAAATGGGTGATACATTTACACATGATAAACACACAATAGACATTCATTGAATATTTTAATGAACGAGGGAACTTATCTGGATAAAATATTATGGATATAAAGTTAAGATCCAGACACAAGCACTCCCAAGAAACATGTGAAATTGACAGACTGTGTGATGCTGAAGGAATTTCTGGGTTTCAGGCGTAGGCGCAAGGGAGATTTGGCTAGAATGAAATTAAAGAGGGAGGTGAAACAGACTGGCTGTCAAAGCAAACCCATGATTTTACTATTAACTATTATAGAATTAAAGTTCTCAAGAATGTCATGGAATGAGTAAACACCACTGCTCAATTTATGTAAATATTTGAACGTTTGAAGATAACACTGAATTTTTTTTGACATAACTACTTTAACTTCCTGATTTTTTTTTTTTAACATTTTAGCTCCTTATGTAGTTAAATGCTTATATCATGTCCATTTTCCAAAACATATTAATAATTTCTCAGTAATTGTTTTGCTTCTATCGTAAGGAAAATTTATTTGAAAAACAGAAATATTGCCATTTAATTTGTTTTAAAAGCTAATATGATGGAGCTAATATTGTATCCAGTTTTAAAGCAACCATTTAAGCCTAATCCAATCAGAGAAAGTAATTCTGCCTTGCACTTCATTATTCAAATGCCCCTCTCCTCCATAATTTCAGAGCTCAGCTCCTCACTAATAGTGGTCAGTGTTTGAATACATCTTTAGAAATCAGGTTCTAAGACTATAATTTTTTAAATTATTTTAATCAGTTTTTAAAAGTATAAACTGCTTTAACAGAATTATACATTTATAGGCTTATTTTTACATATAAAAATTTATATTACATATTGATTTACATGGTCTCACCATTATTTATGTAATAGGTTGCATGTGATTATATATTACACCCACAAGAAGTGTTCTACTTTATTCTACTTCCAGAACTCAAAGCCGTGATCCAGGGAGTAGAAGGTGCAACATGATGTGCAGATTTGTTTAAAAATGAAAATCCAACATTACACGTCAGCCCTATGTGATGGAGAGAGGAAGCGATAGAAAATAAACATAATGGGCAACAGGATTCTTGCCTTAAAAATATGAAAGAAAGAGTGATTTCCATTAAACAAAGAAAAGATGTACTTCACAGATAGCTAGAGTCCTTGCAGAGTTTATAATGCTTTTTTCAGCAAATAAGTTGATTGCAAAGGAATAATTTTTCAGGTGACATAACATTTGCAACTCTGGAAGACAACCACATTTCAATTTTGAAGAATTCTATGATAAACAAGTCATTTTATCTGATATACAGTGGCAGATGATTAAGACCGTGCATTACACTGTATTCAGGATTCTTTTTTTCAGGACTATCAATCCAACGATAATGGTATGTTATAAAAACATGCACACTTGGACAATTCCTCTCGTAACAATAGCATTCCAAATGTTCCTGCAGATGTTCAGTGAAGATTGCCTTTGTGACAAGAATGGATGTTTAGATGTTCACAGGCATAAAAATCTAACACAAGAACAAGTAGAAATATTCTCTCATGGGAGTTAAGTTTGTTTTTCTCAAGTAGTTTTAAAGATGAAGTTTTAATTTGGGGCATTGAATTTAATCAACTTATATGCATTAATAAGAAGTAATGCTAATTACATTGCCATTTTTAATACAGCAGAATGCCTCCCCCAAGGAATAAAACTTTAAGACTTTACAGGGAAAATACCAAGGCTTTATTACGTAAAAAGTAGGTTCACATTCCACTTGGATATTCAATTCCACTTGGATATTCAGCGGTAAGATAGTAGACTATTGGCAGTATAAGGAGCTACTGACGTCTCACAAACTTGAAGTTTGCCTATTAGAGCTACTTTGGACCCTGAAGGGTGTTACATTGACTAGTCCTCTAACCCCCTACCTCTTCATCTTTATCACTGAAAAACGCTGCCTATTTTATCACTGAAAAACGCTGTCATTTTTTTCAGTGAATATAGAATCTGTTACGTGTATCTATTATAAATTATAAATTAAAAATGAACTAGAAACTCTGGAACCTAGAGAAATACAGACCTGTTAGACAGTGAGGGTGATTTTCCATTACTGTAGGGCATTTATTCTTATATCTAGCCTGGTCCTAAATGGTTTACTTCAACTTATTATTTACATCCTAATTTTTCCACTCCAATACATTTCCTCATGGGGCTTGCAAGCACCCAATAATGTTGATAATAAGAGTGATAACATTATCAACATAAGCAGTGCTTTCCAGAGTAAAAGAAGAAAATGGTATTTTGATTACCAAGGAAAACATGATTTTGTGTTAAGAATTTTTCAATCATGCTATAAATAATTACATTATTTCTAAAATAATAACGCTGGATCATAAAATAAGATTAATTATAATTTGAAATTAGTTTTTAATGAGCACTCTAACTGATTTCAACACAAAGAAACCATGTCAAATAAGCCAATATAGTGCATTTTTAGAAGTTAGCAAGCTTTCAATAAGTTAATGAGAATTTAATGTCTTATTATCATTCTTTTTTATTGACTTCAGGTTGTTCAAAATTCATTAAAATATATTTTGCCTAATTTTGATAAAGACGAAAACAACTTTATGTTAGAAAAACATTGCAAAGAATTTCTATTGAAGATACAGACTTATACTTAATGTCTGAACTCTGAGGAGAGGCCATTCCAGACATTATAAAACCCTGACCTTTACCTTCCTGGAGCCAAAGAGGACCCTGTCTATCTACGGTAAATGTCTCTTGTTCGGTAAACCTACTTACCTGTTCCCCAATAAACATTTTCATGCTAGTCTTGCTTTGGTGGATCTGGTCACTCTTCAGCCAAGAGCACACCAAGAACCAAGCATGAAATGCTGCAGGACCAAGGAGTCTGTCTGCCCTTCACTTAAGCCAATCAATGGAGAAGTGATTGGAGATTAACTTCTCCACATGGTTAATGGAGATTAACCATTTTATTTTTAGTTTTAGAAAAGCCAACAATTTTGGAGAACAGAGAAATGCTAGGTAGGCCTGGCCTACCACCATGCCTTGGCAGGAGTTTTAAATTTCTATTTCCAGAGAAGTTAGAAGACAAAAGAGTTCTCTCTTAGCTTAGCTACAGAGTTATTTTAATGATTTAAGGGAGTAATAAAAGTAATTTCTGCAAATTGGAAAAAAAATAGAGATGAATAATAAACTTTATAAGACTCTTTAAGAGTCTTTCTTGGCTCTTTCCTCACTCTGCACCTGCCATAAATATCAGTGTACCCACTCCATGACTGTGTCAGCTGAGTATTATTATCAGGCCTCCACCAGGGCCTATGAACATATCTTTGCATATAAGGAGGACGACTGTATATGATTCACAGAATGCTAGAAATGAAAGAGTCTTATAAACCATCCAATCTAACTTCCTTACTTTATATTTGAGGAAAATGACACCCAGAGGAGTCAAGAAATTAATATTTAGTTCCACATTAATAATTGGAATTTCACACATTTTCTAATACCTCCTAATCATTAATAAAAAAATCCCTCAAAAATAACAGAAAAAATTAAATGCACTTCTAAATAACAGTTTCGCAAGCTATAAAATTCTTAGCTCTGGATGATAATGAAAATATTGCTTATCAACCTATAGATGCAGTACAAGTGGGACTTAGAGGGAAATAAATAGACTGAAAGAATTAAGTTAGAAAAAAAGAAAGAAAAGCTAAAAATTAATAAATTTAAAACCCCCATTAGGAGGGTGGTGCCTGTAGCTCAAGTGGCTAAGGCACCAGCCACATACACCAGAGCTGGCAGGTTTGAATATAGCCTGGGCCTGCCAAACAATGACAACTATAGCCAAAAAATAGCCAGGCATTGTGATGGGTGCCTGTAGTCCCAGCTACTTGGGAGGCTGAAGCAAGACAATTGCTTAAGCCCAGGAGCTGGAGGATGCTGTGAGCTGTCACACCACAGCACTCTACCCAGGGCTATAGCTTGAGGCTCTATCTCAAACAAGCAAGCAAACAAACAACAACAACAACAAAAACCCAAATAGGAATTTAGGAAAAAACATATGAATAAACTCAAAAAGCACAGCAGAAAGAAAATAAAATGTTTAAGAAGAAAAATTAATGAAAGGAAAAACAAAGGAAGGGCAATAAAACGAAATAAGTAATAAAATTAACAACCCTCTGGGAAAAACAAATTAAGGACAAAAGAGAGAAGCCAAATAAAAACAACATTAGGAATTGAAAGGAGGCCAGGGCTATAAATGTAGCAAGGTGTGGGAAAAAAAGAAACAAAAGAAAGAAAGAAAAAAAAAGAAAAAAGAAAGAAAGCAATTTTATAACAAAAATATTTAAAGAGAAGGCCTTGGGAGGCAATTAGCTCAGGAGGTGCTTTCATGGATGGAATTAGTGTTCTTCTAAGAAACAACCTAAGAGAAATAACCTTTCTCTCTCTGACATTGCCAGGTAAGGAAGGACACAGTGAGAAGGCAGCTATCTGCCAAATAGGAAGAGAGTCCTCACCAAACACTGAATCTGCTCCTCCCTGCATCTTGGACTTCCCATCCTCTACAACTGTAAGAAATAAATCTCTGCTGTATAAAGCAACCCAGTTATACCAGCCCCAAACGCAGTAAAACAGCAAACATCACACTCAATGGCTCTATTAACACTGTGTTGTGAATTATATTAAGTAAATAGTATGAGAAAATAATAAAGAGAATCAGAAGATTAGAATTGTCATTGTTTGCAGATAATATGACTTTTAAGAAATTATTGAAATTGATTAGCTGTATCGCTGGATACAAGATCAATATGTCCAAAATATTTTACCTTTATATTTTAATTTATTCATTTTTATAGGTGTTTAATTACCAGTCTCTGTGTGAAAGATAAATTAGAGTTTAAGTATATATTCTTTAATAGCAAAATACAAAGTAAAATTAATATGGATTATGACTATATACCCAGTGGTCAAAATGTTTTATTTTATTTGAAAGGTCCTCTCTACCACAAGTATATTTCACTAAACTCTCACTTTTAATAATCTATACAAATAACTCAGGTAATCTTTACTATATCTAAAATCCAAGTGGTTCAGAAACTATTTCTTTGGTTGTAACCACAGAATTCTATTTTATCTCTATATGCTAATTAATAAACCTTGGCCTTGTAATTATTAAATATGAGATGTACATATTTATTATATATACTCAATCCAGGAATTCTAGAATTCAAAACTCAGAAAAGAAAATTTAACAATTTTTAAATAAAAACAAACTCACTCAAAGGAAAAATCTGAAATTTTGAAAATAGACATTCCTTTCTAGCTTGACTCACAAACTTCTAATCAATAAATAAACTTTTTCATTTCTCAGACTAAAACTAATACATATTTCATGCCAAGGAAATACTCCTGTGAGCTATAACTATTTAATTTTACTCTTCAAACTCTTTTTCTCTGTTGTGAAGATGGAGTGCACAGCTGTCAAACACAGTGATTATGAAACCAAAGTGAAGAGTGATTGGTTCACATTTTAGGCATACAGCAGGCAGCCCAATCAAAGTCTTGGGAGGAGTAATGGATGAAGGGAGAGACTTATTTCACATGAACTTTGCTGCTCAGATTGGTGTTTAAACTGAAAACTGGTAGTGCTATTAACCTTGACCCACAGCTCACGTTTATATGGTCCTTTACTTCCTTCATCATCACCCAGTTATTCTTGGGGGGAGCTACTCTAGCGGACTGATACCTGTTCTCCTTTCCTGTTAACCGAGAGAATCTGTATATTTTTTAAAGGTCTATAAAGTACCAGATAAAAATACCTGCTCCCTTTAGCTTTCTTGCATCTACAATGGCACATGGCACTTTTCTGCACAATAATATATTGGCAATAGTTCTTGTCAAATGGCTTCATTTTCTACATCATAAACATTCTCTTAAAAAAACAAACAAGAAACCTTGGAACCCTCTCTCTTCTTCCTACCTAGAACCCATAGTAAAGTCTTGGATGTGCCATAGCCTCATTGTATGACCAGAATGACAAGAAACACCTACTACGCTTGTGAAACATGTGAAAGAAAGAGAGAAACATTGCTAACAATTACGTTCAAAGAATATGATTCTATGTAATATTTTCTTTAAACTTAATTTTTTTTATTTTCTAAAAAATTAAATTTACAAGATAAGACATTTCAAAACTAGTCACCAACATTTTGCTCATTTGAACAAATATATTGGATGCAGGGGCAATATTTGTGAATTCCTTTCTGAACCCTTTGCAGAGCATAATAAATGAGTCACATTGACAAACTAATAAATAGTAACCTGATATGAAATAGACCCCATGGACTGATAATCTCCAAACTATAAAGAAACTAAATCGATTCAGAATAAAATAATCTAATTGTGGACATAGAATCATTAAGTGCAGAATAAAGCAGCATATAGACAAATTCAGAAGTCCTGATTTAGACAGTTACCTCAGGCATGTCCTCTACCTCGGTTGATTCCATTGTAAACTGAGGGCATTTGATTAAATTATTTTATGATTGTTTCTAGTCTCAATGACAATCTTTAAGAAGCTAAAATTATCATAAGTGAAATCTTGAAGTTGCTGTATATAAAAGTCTATTCATTTATTCAGAATCTATTTACTGAATGTCCAGTGTAATGACAGAGCATGTGAAAGACAAAATAGTGTATGAAGCAGGTCAGCTAGTGCAATATCTCAGAGAAGTAGAAACAGAAACCTAGTGCTCCAACCTCTAAGGCAGGAAGTCAGTGAGGCAAGGAGTCCCGTCTCAGGAAAAGTGAATCCCATGCAGGACAACCCATGGGGCTGCAAACCCACAGGCCATTGCACTAGCAATATCTTGCTTGGTATGGCATGAAAATTTATGTCGACCTAACCATAATAAGTTCCAGAAAACAAAATAGATTTTTTTAGAGTGTTGGAAGTTTAAATGAAGGATGATGTTTAAATTAAGGAAATATAAGAACAAGTTTGTGTTTTTTAAAGTCAGTTAGATATCTTAATGCATATATACTAAATATATCCTTAACATAGAAGGATATAAAATTTCCTTAATTTAGAAAAGTTCTATTTATATCACCATGTGTATAGGGATGTTAGGTAATCCATAGAAGTTCAATTTACTTGAACAAAGATTAGTGTTCCTTATGTCTTTGGTGTTTTAAAAAGTGCTTGGGGCATCAGAATTTCCTTGGGTGCTAGTTAAAATAGAGTCCCGGGTATAATGTAAACTTGCAGAATCAGAAATTCTGGGAATTGGTGCTATCACTCTGCATTTCTGGGGATACACATTGAAGTTTGAGAAAGACAGCGCTTCTGTTCATAATAGACACCATATGTTTATTGGCATTGAAACACAACCTGGATCGTCACCAAACACCTGTCCTCACAATTGCCAAGTACCTTGCCCTTCCAGCCTCACTGGAGTTTTGCCTTTTGGCTACGGGTTAGTCTAGCTGCCAAATGCCTACTCAAGCCTACCGGATAGTCCTCCTGGACAGGTTTGCCTATTAACTATTGGTACTCAAACCAAGTTCTCCACCTAAATCCTGAGCTTTACTCCCACTGCAGATATTTCTCAATCTTAAAAGGGAAAACAGAACCTTATTTTATTGATCTTTATTTTCTGATACGCTGTAATAGTGTTCTGGATTCCAGTCTCTCATCTACCCCTATATCTACCTCTATCTTTACAGTTTAGTAAATCAAAAAGTTTGCTTTCTGACATAATACACTGAGATTTGTGATCTTGGCATATTACCTCTTTTTTCCTTTTAGTCACATATTTACTGGGATTTAGTATCATATATACTAAAGATATTAGAAAGGTTTTCAGACCTATTTTTTTTTTAATTCAAAGCTAAAATAGACACTAAAAAACATACTCTCTGAACAATGGCTAAACATAATTCTCTGCAGAAATTTATAAATGTTTGTATTTTTGTTTGATTCAATTAATATAATTTGTTTTTAATTCGCTTATTTTACATATTTTTATTGAGCAACTACTATGTTCTAGTTGCTGTGTTAGATCATACAAAAAAATAATAAACAAAACAAGACATGGACCCCTAATTTACAGTATAACTTATATAGAAATTGTTTGCAGAAGTACTCATTCTATCAATATTAATACATTTTTCTCAATTTTTCATTTTTTTCAAAATCATATTAACTTGTAACAAACACTTGGGAATCAACTTATGTAGGAAATGGGAAAGGCTGAAATCTATAGAGATTAAAGTATAAAAATTGATTAAATTACTATAATTGAATGAAAACAAGAAAGAAAGTCAGACACTCACCTCAATTGAGGGGAAAATCAGCAAGGGGAGAGATTCTCAAAGAATATTGGGAATATTGGTTAGAAAGATAAAAAGAATAAGGTACATTTTTCCGTGCTTATCTCAATACGGTTCAATAGATTTTTAACCTTGTTAAAGGCAAAATAACTTTAGGAAGGCATTGATTTTCCTATAAATGATTCTGTACTCAGTGGCATTTTAAATAATTCATTCATTCATCCAATATTTATTCAGTGCCTATTTTGAATCCACCCTGATTTGTCCCACAATCTAAGGATAAAATAATGAGTAAAAATCAATATTTCCCATCCTTAGAAAAATTCTACTTTTGTCAGGGAAAATGATGTTAATCAAATAATATCACAAATGTTGTACTTATTAAATAAAAACTTCTACTATGGAAATATTTTATGTACTAAGAGAACAAAATAGGAATCAGACAGGTCGGGGACATATTAGAAGGTTTTGTCAGGGAAGTGATAACCACATTTACCACTAGGGACTGTGAGGAAAGCCTGGAAGGACATTTCATTCAAAGATTCTGTCTGCTCTGAGCAGAAAGATAGAACGTTTCAAGCGAATCACCTGATTTCACGATTCCATTTAAAAAAAACACACAAATTCAAGTGGGGGTTTGGTAAGTTCTCACCTAACAGGTGCAATGCCAGGGTATGTCGGTCACTGCAAAAGTTTGGAGAAAAACTATGTTATAGTCCATTATTTCACTTTGAAGAAGCACAGTTGATACCATCCTTTCTGGTTCATCCATGCAAGTTTCAACTTGCCCAGTTTCTTGGTGTTGCATGGAGGGCTCCATTTGTTTCCATCTGTTTGGATTTTATGTTATTTTATTTTGTGTATCTCAAAACTTTCTTAATGATGTCTATGGCACACATCCTAGGTGAAAGGCTCAACTGCAACTTGGACTTTTACCTAATAAATGCAAACAATGCCACCTAATTGTACCCATACATTAATCTGAACTAAAAGACAAAATTTAAAAAAGAAAAATTCAAGCTTCAGTTGAAAGCTAAATAGAAAATAGTTCCCAATAAAAATGAAATTTTAAGAAAAAGGAGAGTATTTCATGAAGAATAAAGAAAATAAGTTACTGGTTGCTTTTAAATAGCACAGCTACAAGTAATAAGGCAAAACTGTTGCTTTTGAATACACCTTCTTTTTAAGAAATCCACGATTGCTTAGGTCAAGCTGTAATCAGCACTTTTCTTGTAATTTCCACTTTCCAAATGGAATGGGCATTGAGCCTTTAAATAAATGTTTTTTCTATTAGATGCAGGCCCTAGAATACATTTTGGCCACTCAAGCTGTAAGTTCTTAAATGATTTCAAATTGTAAACCGTCTCTCATTCGTGATTAACATCAACAATGGCATAATTCACCAAAAAATAAATCAGAGTAAAATGACTAAGAAGTGTTTAGTTGTTATTACCATGGCATTCCTATTTGGGAGTACACTGAATAAGTTTCTTTAATGTAGGAACATGTATGGCACAAGAATCAAATCCGCCCTCCCCTACTAACTAATTCAGGGTCCCTGATCAAATTAATTAACTTCCCTGGTCCTGACCTATAAAATAACAAATGAAGAGATTCAGACTGAAGCTAATTCTGAAGTATTAGAAAAAAGTAAAACAAACAACAACAAAAAAAATTCACAGTTCCAAAGACTATTAAATTTTCAGACTGAATTCATGTCTATTTTTCTTTTAGTCTATCAAGAGTCTAAAAACCAGGACTGCACAATAATTCACCTTTCATTTTCCTGCTTATTAATAGTGGAAAATTGACCTTGATATAAGTGTAAACTGAACTTGACTATTATCTTTCAAGAAGGCAAATTTACTAAGCAGTAAAAACCAATTGAACTGAAAAGATGGGCTAGAAATAAGAATGGAAACTGTGTTTCTTGATTTTACTAAATCAGGTGATTCATTTGCAAATGTGAAAATCCTTCCATTTTTATGTCATCGCCTGTCAGCTGGTGTACAGAAAGTGTTCATTTACAGTGCATTTAAATATTAAATACTGCACTCTAGTGAGCCAGAGACAAAGAACAGTCTTCCTAACAAGCTGTTTGAAAGGAAATGACAGTACTCTTCTTCTTACTCAAGCTGGAAAGCCAACAGCACAAACTATCATAAATAATGAGAAAGGCAAGGTAATTGCTGTGGTGTTTCCTATAAATAGTTACACATCAAAAGGCAGTCTTTATATAAGGAAAAATACCTTTACCTGCCTTATATTTGTCTGATATAACTATGCACGATGATGTCTAATTAAATCGGTGGCCTTGAGCCATATACAATAGACCCCTTTTACCTAGGAGGCAGTTTGAGCTATGACTATACTAGAGCAAATTTCTTTTTCCTTTTTCCAAACTTTACAGACAATATTCATTCTTACTGCAGATCTTAGCAAACTTAGCATAGGATAACTTTCCTTTCCTTATTAAGTCAAGAACTTTCACCTTTTCACTTAAAGAGGGTACTTTGTGACTTCTTGGTATATCTGAATTGCCAGCATCACTATGCTTGTGTTTGGGGACATAATTAAGTAAAAGAAGGCTGATTTAATCACAGACGCTATGATGCCAATGACAGTTGATTGGATAACAGAAATAGCTGTGAAGTGACTCAGGAGATAGCTCAGTGTGGATATTTCGGACAAAGGGATTTCTCAGGTCCTGGGATTGACAAAGCAGGACAGCTAGGGATTCATCATGGCACTTTGAACAGGGCACTATTTAAAACTTAGGCACTATTTAAAAATTATTTCTGTAATTTTCCATTTAATACTATATTTTGGACCATAGTTGGTGATGGGTAACTGAAACTGCAGAAGGGGGACTTGTGTACTTCCTCCCCTTCCAGCCCTGGAGCTTATTGTAGAGACTAGGACATGAGAGCATCAGAGAAGCAGCTGACAGGTGGGTAAACAAATAGTGCTCCACCGGTCAGCATTAGAGAAACCTGATGTACACAGGGGAAGACCAGAAAACTGAATCGGGAAGAGGGAGAACTGTGGACTGAGTTTTATAGATCTGTGCTTCCTACTGTTCCTTTAAGACATCTCTTTTTTACATCTCATATAATGACAAATACATTTTAACCAATTTCTTACCCATAAAAATGTTCCACTAGGGAATGTCAAAGTCACTTTGTCAAATCCTAAAGGTCTAGCTAGACCTTCACATGTAATAAATATCACCTTCTTTCATTTGGAAACAATAGCACATGTGGGTTGGTAATCAACTCTTGAACACAGATTTCCTGTCACAAATTTATCTACAAATGCTCGGACTCCCTAGTTCATTCTGCTATTAGATGACAGGCAGTTTATTCTGAGAATACAGTCAATCACATCTTATTTGAGAGTAATGCTAATGCTTGAGAATAATTTTTAAAAGCAGGTTTTATTTTGTTGTTTAACTTATTCTGCTTCCAAGATGATAGGCTAGTGTCTGCAGCACGCTTTGTGTAAACTTAGACATCATCTGATTTTATTTTTCCACTTTAGAAAAATGTATCCAGAAGGCAATCTGGATAAATTCTTCTGTTCTAGCAAAAACAAGTTTAGGAAATGATTGACAGTGAGACACTATAAAGGAATCCCAAAGCCGTCTCCCTGATAGTTATGAAGTTTCTGAAAAGCATCTGCTCCCTGTGTGGTACATGCCCTCTGGTCAACTCAGCGCACAGCAGCACCTCTCACCTCTTCTCTCTCTTTCTCTCTCTCTCTCTCTCTGTCTCTGGGAAATTTTTTATATCTGAGATGTAATGTACAAATTCTGACAATTGAGATGCCAGCTATGGATTCCAAATCTAGAGTAAAGCCTAAAAGACAGTAAGGACTCAAGAACTTAGTAAATGATAGAAGAAAACTTGAATATTGAATGTGTTTGAACATGTAGACAGAAACAGCATTTTGAAAGTTATAACATAGAGAACAAGAAAGATACTCAATCTCACTTCTATTTTTTCCCTAAAGTAATTACATACACAATTCTAAGAAGGAAAACTAGTTACTGACCTGGAGTCTCCACGTAAGTTCTCCTTTGCACCTTATGACAATCTTTTCTGGTTATTTTTACCCCCATTTTACTCATGAGATCATTGAATTTATGAAAAAAAAAATCTCTCTCCCATTTTTACACTGTTGGTAACTGGTGGAATCACAATTTAAAACTGATGGAATAACAATTTCAATGTAGGAATTACACTGAAATGCAAGTTATTTCTAATACCTCATTATCTGTTCAGACCCAGTAGGTAAATGAGCAAACTTAAGTCATTATGATGTTCTAAAATTTTTTAATGGAAAAAAACTATTAGAAAATGATGAAACTTTATACACAAATTATTTGCTTTTATTCTGAAAGTAGAATATAAAATGGACACATTAGTGACCTCTTATAATTCTCAGCCCGATGGAGGCTAAAACAATTCCCTATTGAAGTCACAGAGTCCTTTGTCTCCTAAATGTACTGCAGCTGAGGCTATAACCCTCACCTCCTAGAGCCTGTCCTACTGAGGGCTGCACAAATCTCCCCAGGGCATCGGCCACATAGAATAGAATGGCTAGCAGTGATGGGTTCCAAAGACACCCGTAGGACAACTGTATGTTTCGATTCCTTATTTATTTATTTATTTAGACACAGAGTCTCACTCTGTCACCCTCAGTAGAGGGCTGTGGCATTTGAGCTCACAGCAACCTCAAATTCTTGGGTTCACATGATCCTCTTGCCTCTGCTTCACAAGTAGCTGAGACTACAGCCTCCTGCCACCATGCCTGGCTAGCTTTTTTATTTTTAGTAGGCATGGGTCTCGCTCATGCTCAGGCTGGTCTTGAGCTACTGAGCTCTGGCGATCCACCCACCTTGGCTTCTCAGAGTGCTACAGTTATAGTACGAACCACTGTGCCTGGCCTATATGTTTTACCTTCTGTGAACAAAAGCTCTGCCTCTTCATAACTCCAGCCAATCCTCCTCCTATGGAATGAGAACCATTTCATTAAGTTTACAACACTCATCCCCAATCCAAGGGAGCACAGTATGTAGGTGTGCTGGTTGCCCTCACACAGGGTTTCATTAGCAGCTGTCACTCAGCCCTGGTATGTATTATAATCTGTGGTAAACCTCCAGTCCTTTCACTTGTTTGAATGAAGCCTCCTTTACATGCTTATTATTAACTTATGCTACTCTGGGAAAGTTTGTCAAGTAGGCAGTTGAAAGCGTGGCTACATATCAAGGCCAACATTTTTTTAAGTCTCTCCCAAGTTTCTTTTCATCACAAGATTTGCTTCTGTTAAATGAGCTCGAGTCAGAGCACAGATTTTGCATGCTCCTGTGTGTACACATGCACACACACACACATGAACACACGCGCACACATGCACACACGTACACACGTGCATGCACACACATGAGCACACATGCACACATATGCACACCCATGAACACACGTGCACATACATGCATACACACGCACATGTGTGCATGCACACACATGAACACACATACACACACAGAGATGCACACACGCACACACTTGGACACACGCACACACATGCGCACACACATGCACACACACACACACCCTCTCATATACTTAGATGTCAAATATGATTGAGTCTTGGAAACTATTTCAGGCACTTTTCTAGGCAAAACCTAAGAAACTACAGTGAAACCGAAAACGAAAAGCTGAAAGCCCCCCTCTCCCAAAGTGCTTATTAGTAGGAAAAAAAGAGTTGAAAATAAATAATAGATATAATAGAGAAAAAGTGGGACAAGGTAAAAAAGAATAGGGAGTGAGTGGCTTAGAATTTTAAATAGGGTAGCCAACTTCATTGAGAAGGTGACATTTGAACAAAGATATCAAAGAGATGAGGAAGTGAATCCTGAGGATATCTGGGGGGAGAGCACAGCGGCCAGGATGGCAGGAGTGTGTGGGGGGACTGATAGGCCAGTCTGGCTAAAGCATTGTTGAGAGACTATGCTAAGAAAGGATTTTAGAGAGATGACCCCAACTGGGTGACACAGAGGTTTAATCTTTTTGTAAATTTAATTTGTTCCTGATAAATAATAATTATGCACGTTTATGAGGCATAATGTGATGTGATTTATGTATAAATCGTGAAATGGTTAAATCAAGTTAATTATCATATCACCACATACTTATCATTTCTTTATGCTGAGAACATTTAAAATCTACTCTTTTAGCAATTTTGAATTTTTCTATACATTATTATTAACCATGTCAACATGCTGGGTAATAGATCCCTAGAATTTATTCCTCCAGTCTAATCAAACTTTGAATCCTTTGACTAACATCTTTTTCCCCACCCACCTGCATCCCCAGCCCCAGCCTCTGGTCATCATCATTCCACTCTCAGGTCTTGTGAGTTTGGCTTTTTAAAATATTTTATACTGAGGAAGAAGAGAAGTCTTTGAAAGGTTATGAGCAGAACAGTGGTATGATGGGACCTACATTTTAAAAGAATTTCTCTGGCTACTGTATTGAAGGCAGATGATAGGAGGACAAGGGTGGGAGAATATTTCACTAATTGAAGAGAGGACGGCAGATCCTTCCCAAGGAGTATCAAGGGGGTTACAAGCAAGGGATTTACTATTAGATTGGATGGTAGAGAACTGGAGGAGTCAAGAATAACTTTAAGATGTCCGTAATGATCTGGTGTCATGGAACAAAGTAAGATTAGATCTTACTTTAATCAAAATTTCAGTCCATTATAAGTAATGAAGAAACACAAGGAATTTTACAGATAAAACAAATTTCAAATACAGTTCCTGCTTCTCATTGGATATAACAAATCTATAGCTTTTGGAGTCTCAGAAAAAAAAATTCATTCTCTTCTAAGAAACACTGATTTTAATTACATTTATTGAGTGTTTGCAATGTATGAGGCATTGCTTCATGTTCTTTGGATTTATTAATTTATAAGACCCTTGAAAACTTATGACATAAAAACTATGATTGTGCTTCTTTCACAAAACAGTGGATTCAGATAACTTTCCCAGGGCCAGCCACTTGGGTTACTAGTGATGGAACCCGCAACTCAACAGAGACCTTTTGGTACTCTCTTAACTGCTATGCTACACAATTAATTGTAAAGAATTGAAAACACCTAAGCATAGTATTGCTCAGTGAATTGTTTATTGATCCTCACTCTTTGAAAATTATTACTGATCAAGTTGATTATCTCACTGTTTTTTTTTTTTCCCCTCCAAATTTTACCAGCACAAAGACTTAAAATTGTTTATTCAGGATGAACTTCGGTTCAAAGAATTAATGCCAATAAAACACATAGAGCAATGCCAGATCTATAGAAAATACCCAGTGAATGCTACTTTTAAGCCACTGTGATAGCAATCATTTTTCACTTATACATTCAACAATTATGTTCGTGGTACCAATAAATGGCATTGGGTTTTTCACTTGAAATATAATGGCAAATATAGTACCATCGCTGCCCTAAGAGAGTCTATAACATATTATTGGGTGAGAATTTTCTATTAATGTCAGGCCTTTATTTCTGGGGTTATATCACGTCAATGTGTGTTGTTGACTTTAATCTATATCATTTTCCCTGGATTGTCCCACAAGGGCCAAAGATAACTCTGCTCCCATCTCAAGACATGCCAGAAAATAGTGTCATAGAATCTTTCATACACATACACACACACACGTACTCCCAGAGATTCCCATCCAAGAGTAGCAGTCATCTAACCACTGAAGCTGGTCTGACAAGACCATAGTTCCCTCACCCCTGGGGAGAGATTATTCTGAGGCTTGCATTCTACCAATTTTTAGTTTTTTTGCACAATTAAACTCCAGTTGCCTTGATGCTCAAACAATCAAGTTTTGCCTTGATGATAAACTTTATTGGTTCTTTTTCACTGTCTCTTTATAATAATATCCCAGGTTTACCTGTCAAATTATTGTACCTACTTGCAATTGAATCAATGTCATCAGGGATCCTGCTTCTGAGGGAATCTTAAATATAACACAGGAAATAGATGATGTACATAAATTAAAAATCAGCCCTAGATATGACAATAGACATACACATGTGGCACAGCAGAGACTAAAAACAATGTCTATTATCCTGAGAATCTCAGAAGGCAATGAACAGAGTATTGGAACAGTGTAGGAAATGTAGGGAGCTTGAGTGAATAGGTAGAGAATGAGAAAGTCTGGGTTAGTACAATGTAAACTCAGCCTGGGTCCCACAGAGTAAGCGGTGGGTGGAGAAGCTGGAGAAGAGTTTGGGATAAATCTGAGAGAGTCTTCCTTGACTCGATGAAGAAGCTAGACTTCATTTTTTGTAGGCAATGGTGAGTTATCAAGGCCAACTTAATTGAGGATTTCATCAATTAGGTAAAATGATGATAAGTATTGTGCATTTTAGAGAAGTTAATGCTACAGAAATACAAAAGAGAAATTAAATGGTTCCATAAATACAGCAAGAAAGGCCATCAGAAGAACAGTGTAAAGTTTGAGGAAAACAGGAACTTAGCCAAAGTGGAAATGGAAAGAGAGCTGTGATTAGGGTGATGTTAGGAAGATAGAGTCTATGCCCACGGTCGTCTGGGGAGAAGGCAGAGTTTGGGAGGAGAAAACAATTTGGGTAACCTCTCTATTGCTTGCTAGGATAACTGGGTATATGGGTGTGTCATTTATAAACAGAAATTGCAGAGTAAATAGGCATTGATTTATGGAATAGAAAGGAGAAGCTACGACATAATGAACCTAGTTTTGAAGATGTTGATATTGAATGATCTCTTGGGCATCTGGGAAATGTACAGTAGATAACTTCAAATAGGGAAAAGATAGGCAGACTGGGGGTTTTCCTAACATAGGTATACATCAATCACCTGTGGCTATATAACCACTCCAAACGTGGTGGCTTAACATAATGATTTCTTATTTCTCAATAATTGTGTAGATTGTGCAGGTAGCTCTTCAACTTGTCTCCTCTGGACTCAACCTGTAGTTGCATTAAGACTGGCTGAATTGGAAAGTATGACATAGTCTCAGTCGTGGGTCTGGGCCCTCATCTGCTTTCTGTCTTTCATGTGGCCTTGAATCCTCCAGAGCAGCTTCCTCATCCAGTGACCTCAAGTTAGAATCCCAAGAGACCAAAATGGAAGGTACTATGTCTCTTAAAATCAAGATGCTACACATGGGCATTGCCATATCTGCCACTTTATAATGGTCTTACCAAGTCACAGGGCCAGAAAAGATTCAAGGGAGCCATTGAGCAACACCATTAAATTGCAAAAGAGCCTGAGCAGAGAAAAGAATCATCCATCAAATGCGGTTATTATAAAATATTTTGAAACCTTGGGAATAACACCCTTGTAGGTAGGAGCTGAAGCTAATTAAAGAGAAGATTAGAAGCTAGCTGAGAGATTCAGAAAAATCATGACAGAAAGAATGCACACCCAGAGAGAGAGAAGGGCCAAGGAAGTCAGGGTGAAACGTCTTTCAAGGAGAAAGGAAGGTTTGTGCATCAAAAATTTCAGAAAGAACTAGTAATAAGATCAAAATCAACTTAATCATAACATATCATGTTACAACTCTTTGCATACAAATATTCATTGAATTGATAAGTCAGTATAGAAAAATGTGTTAAAGTACTTAGTGTCTGAGGAATGTGGTAAAAGGATTACAAATTTTTATACATATGTACTGATACGTAAGTATGATAAGTATAAAAATGTGCTATTCTTGGATAAAAATCTTTAAATGTCATGGAATGGAAATATCAGTTCAAAGAGTAAAAAGAAAAGGTATATTTTTAAAATGTTAAAGAAGAGCAGACTTCTTCTTATTTTTTAATGTTGGAAAAGGGTATCAAATAATTATGATTTTCAGAGTGATATAACATATTTTTTTATTAATCAGGATCTCCCACATGCTAGAACCAGCAGTCTTTATAACTATATGAAATTTATAATGAAAAATTTGGATGTCAAGTTAAACATGTGTGAAGAGGTACATAAATTCTCAAAATTCTTGTACGGGATATGGAATCCAAGTTTAAAACCCACTGGTTTGTATTGTATATTTTACATCTTTCTTTTTTTTTTTTTTTTTTTTTTTAAGAGTGCTTATTTTAGTTTGTACTCATGAGTTCATTGTCACATTATCTGAGTGACATTGATCTTCCTCAGTGGTTTGTATGTATCATGAAGGCAGAGAAGTGGCTGAGTTTTGTTCACCTTTTATAGTCCTAGGAGTTTCTGCAGTGTCTAGCCTATAATAAATGTTTTGTATATATCTCTAATTTCTCTAATTTAAATTAATCACTCAGCTTTACCTATAAACAAAATTAATATGTATAACTTTCATCCCTCTCAATACTACATTCAAATCTCCTCTTTATCTTTTTTTTTTTTTTTTTGTAAACAGTCTCACTCTGTTGCCCCAGCTAGATTTGGCCTCCCAAGTAGCTGGGATTACCAGTGCCCACCACAATGCTGGGTTGTGTTTTGTTATTTTATTTTATTTTATTTTATTTTATTTTATTTTATTTTATTTTTTTGAGACAGAGTCTCACTATATCACCTTCAGTAGAGTGCTATGGTGTCACAGCTCACAGCAACCTCCAACTCTTGGGCTTAAGCGATTCTCTTGCCTCAGCCTCCCAAGTAGCTGGAACTACAGGTGCCTCTTACAATGCCCAGCTATAGTTTTTCTATTTTTAGTAGAGTTGGGGTTTTGTACTTCCTCAGGCTGGTCTTGAACTCCTGAGTTTGAGGAATCCTCCTGCCTATACCTCCCAGAATGCTAGGATTATAGTTATGAGCCACTACATCCTGCCCCCCACTTTCTCCTTAATATCTTTTTTTTTTTTTTTTTTTTACCTATAAGTCCTACACAGAAATTAATACTGTTTGTGGCAATTAGTATTATCTTATATGTTATAACTCTTGTAATGCAGTCATCCTTTTGCTAATACTAAATGATCAGCTGTTCATTACTGGTTTCATTTTTAGAGGTGACTTACTGTGCGCCATGAAAATGTTCCACAATCTGCATTTCTCCATTTGTTATAAACCGCATTCTATGACCTAACCCAAACTTGTTTCAGTCATGGAAGTTTCATATATTTGACGTCTTGGCTTTTTTTAACGTTTGAAAAATCAAAATTATTTTCTCATTACTTTCATTCCTACAAATTTGAGCATCAGTCTCCTTACACCAGGACACTGATCCAGATTATAACAGTCGACAATGAGAAGAGAAAGTGAGCAGCACTTTTCAGTGACAGCCCATGGTTTCAGAAAATACACGCGTTCTCTGCATTATCTCTAAAAGGCAGATTTATTAGAAGGATGAGCATATGTACTTCTTAACTGATTGCAATCAGACAGTAACCATTTCTGTTTATAAGGTCTTCTATATTTATGCTACATTTACCACATGCAAGTGTGACATTGGCTTTAAGACACATAGACCAGTCAGTATAACTGTTTGGAGATGAGTTTATGATACTATAGATTCAATTTTTATTTACCAGAAATTCAGACAGCTGTTTTGAATAAAGAAATGAACTTGAATTTAAGTACATTGAAGATTACATTTGCTTCCACCAGGGAATTTTGATAATTGCGCAAGTGTAATAACCATGTTAAATGAAAGAATAAAATAAGTAAACTAAGATCATTGTTGCTGTTATTGTGGAATATATTGTGCCAATATAATCGACTGTTAGGGAAAAAAAATCCATGTTAAAGTGTCTTCATTTAGCAAATGTATTTCAAAAGTTATTTCTTTTAGATAACACTGGATTATCATTTTATTTCAAGATAATACTATCACCTTCTGAAAGCTACCTGAGGGAAAAAGAATACCTGGGTCTCTTGAGTCAAAAGAATATGTACACTTAGCTAAGTTAACTCCATTTTGTTAGAGAACAAAAAAGTAATACTCTATAACTCCGAAGCCAGAATTAGAGGTTGGAGTTCAGGGGAAAGTGAGGTAGACGAGAGCTAGAAATGAGAGAACCTAGGATGGTCATGGCCACCAAGATAGCCATATTTGTGAAGTGATCGCTCCCACACTGCTGGAAGTGATCCAGAAAGCACAGGCGAGCAGGTAAATGCCTTGGTCAAGAGATGGTAATAAACGGCAGAAGAGCAGGCCGATGTCGCAGCTAACAGGACTCAGGTCAGATCAGTGGAGCACAGAAGACAAGATGTAGTGTAGGATGAGCTAAAAATGGCACAACTTCAACTCTGAGGCTGTAACAGGGAAACAGGAGCAGTGGTGACACTCACATAGAGAGAATAGCAGGTAAGGACTGGAATTACTGCCAGAGAACTTTGAGATGCTAAGAGATAGACCTGAAGACTTGGAATATACCCTTAGAAGAAGAATGTCCCTGCCAACACCTTAGTCTAGAAACTTGAGCCTCCAGACAGGGAGACAGTAAGTTTCTCTTAGTTAAGTTGCCTAGTTTGCAACCCTCTGTCATGGCAGCCCTAGCAAAGTATTTTAATACTAATGCATAACCTGTCCTTCCCAACCCAGATAGACACTGGCAAGAAATTAAGGAGCTCTAACTCACTTACAATAAATTCAATAATTAATTACTTGATTCCTATATGATTTCTTTTATACATTTATATAAAGAAAGAGTAAAATACCTGCTGAGGTCACTTTGGTTTATTTTCCATTGCTGGCTATGAGACCCTCTGCTGTTCCTTGCAGAGCATAAGAGCGGCAAGCCTTTTGTGTAGTGTTGCTCTGTAACATGTAACGCTGTATCTTAAGCTAACATTCATTTGTGGAAAGTCAATACCACAAATGAAATATTGTCTGAGGAGAGAGAAAAATCAATATGCACCTTTAGGGTCATTAAATTTTGATGAAGATTTTCTGGAAACATCAATGTACTAGCAAACAGTTATGTGTTGCATTTTTTTTTTCTTTCTTTAATGAAATCTGTCTAGGATTTCATTCACTTGAGCATACATGTGAGTGCACTCGCTTTCTCTCTGATACACAAACACACACACACACAAGTTTGTGATAGTCTCATCAGCGGCCTCTTTGAAGATTTTTGTTGTAGGTTTCATTTTACATAGATGTGTTAACAGATACCAGCTTTGCTCTAAGAAAAAGAATACCCAACCAGCCAGACACTTACATGCACTCTAATGTCTGGACAGGTAATTGTAGAATTAGAATGGAGCAGTCAGATAAAAAGGATGGATGACTTTTAAATATTCACTTTTCATATTTGAGAAATATGTTGCTATTTTTAAAAAGAAGGAGGAGAAAATGTTATACAGTAATATGTGAAAAGGGAAGAACTCAGCATGAAAATGAGAACAACTAAATACAGTGTCCTAAAAAAATCTGGGTTCCCTCACCTTCCCATAGGGTTTGGGCTGGTAGCCCGAGAAATTGTCATTCTTTGATTCTGTACAAATGACGTCAACAAATTTCCATTTTATTAATAATAAACTTAAATGATTCATCCCTAGACATAAGAAAACACATTTTGCTAAATTATGTTTTATACATCTATTTGCTTGATTCTATGTTAAAAACATTCTTGGGCTCCTAAAATATTCTTCTTATATTTTTAATGCCATAAACCTAGCTATGCGTTACTATTGGCTAATTACCTTTACTCCCCTCCACTCAATGTTTGATTATCATTCCTTGCAAAACATGCTCATGGCAACAGGAATGTCCTAGGCCAGTAATTCTCACACTCCCTGTTCATGTACAATTTCAAATATGTGTCTGCTTCTGCTGCAGCAAGGATACATTTTTCAGAACTGAGAATGTACTGAACAAATAAGTTAAAGCATAGCCTCTACAGGAATGTGTAGCGCATCAGACATAATACTTCAGCAAATACTCTACCACTTTCTGACAATCCTCTGAGGTCACTATAGGCCCAGAAAATGGTGCTTGCTGACACTGCCTTTGAAAATGTTTGCATATGTCTCCTGTCTAGTGCTCTACTTATGGGATCTTTTATAGTGCCAAAGACTTCCACTGGTTCCTAAATGTTTATGGATCTTTACCTTCTATTTTTTGGAACGTTTTCTTCAAATATCTCCAAATAACTTAAAACTTTTAGTATCCAGATGATACTTTCTCCCTTTACACCTTTAAGGCAGGGTCACTTGCACATATTTTTTCCATCTAGGAGATGAAACATCCACCAGAGTATAAATGGAGAGGTCACTGCTCAACAGACAGCAGGGGTGTCGTAGTGCAGGGGTGTGAAACTTCTGTGTTCACACCTACTGAACTCAGATTAGGGAAGGAATGATTATTATCCCAGACCTTAGGAGTGAAGGGAGCTAACATCTACAAATATAGAGATTGAACAATAGACATTCTGATTGGCTACCCGCAGAATCCCATCAGCACAATGTTTCATGTAGGAAACGGCAGAGACATGGTATATGTATATGCATACCATGTTGTAGCAAAACTGAAGTTAACAGTTTGTCTACAATGTACTAACAAAGCAGTAATGGGTTCAAAAAAAAACAATTTGATCTATGGCATCAGGGTTAAAAAATAATACTCTTTTAGAGATTGAGCAACAAAAGGGCATTGTGAAAAAGCGTTTGAAAGAAATAGCCAGAAGAAATAAGACTGATGGGTTACAATTATTTACCTATATGTGTAGATTGCAGATTCCCTTCATAAGGACGGAATTATTCCTGAATTTTTTTTTCATGAAGAATAACTTCACAGAGAAATTATTCTACATGGTAAAATACCCTAAGCAAATGCAGAAATGTTTTAAGAGCGGATACATGATGGATAAACAGTGAATGCTTTCATAAATCCTGGACTTTCTGATATCACGTTCATTTGAAAAAATATAGATTATTGAGATGCTTATTTAAGAATGAAATTTTGATGCCTTACAGAACATTGTAAAGGAAAATAATTAGCTCTAAATTATTACAACCTAGAATAATTTTGTTCTCTTTAATTACTGTTATAAATTGTTTGAATGTTCTTTTAGAGGACATTGGTATCTCAGTCATTATTTGCCTTTAATAAAGTGAGATGTCTTGCTCAGACTACAGCAGAAAAATGTGAAAAAGAAAAGACTGAAAGTCCTGTGAGAATTAACTCAAGAGTCAGTTTAATAGCTGTAATAGTATTGTACCTCTGCTCCATGGAAAACAGCAAATATGCTTCACTGTGAGAACAGTGGAACATTAAATTTTTTCTAAAACATTGAAATATAATAAAATACTAACAGAAGTTTTTAGAATAGGACAAGCATTTTAGTTTTGTTTCCATGTCATATTTAGGTAATTAGAATTGGGAGCTTCCACTGGAAACGGAAGTTTTATGATTTTATGTGCAACTACAAAGGAAGCTGGCAAATTAGAGGCTTAGAAGAATCACCAAAAAATTAGTTGCTATTTAGTTTCCTTATGCCTTAAAAATTAATTATATTAATTTTAGCAGATGCTTGAAAAATAAGTAGCATGGATTCACTTTATTTTCCTTTATAATATAAAACCCCTCTATTTTAGAAAACAAAACAAAAATATAAAGCATTTTAACTCTTCAAATATAATCCAAGCTGTTGAAACTAAAACAGGAGGATTTTTTAAAATCCCTAATCTTTTCCTACCTATCGTGGAAGGAACTATTAACTTGAATTGACTCATAGTTATCAAATACTTCTCTACCAAGAATGGAAATGGAAGGGGAAGGAAGGGAAGGGGGAGGAGAGGAAAGGGGAGGGGAGGGGACAGGTGGGAAGGAAAGGGAAGGGGAATAAAATAAAAACTTTCCGTCTTGGTTACTTTTTCTCCATTTTATTTTTAATAAGCACACACACAAACCCTAACAAAAACAAAAATAATTAATCCATCTAGTCTACTTGCAAATAATTTATGAGCAGAAGACCAGAAATAAATTTAGAAACATATACCATGAATTATAGATTAGGAAGTATTTTACAAAGTGTCCAAAATACTGATTACATTGTAATAGTCATCTCTATATAATAATGTCTCAAATCATTTGTATTTTCATGTTTTTAATTAAGTGCAAGTTGAGATATGCAAAGATATATATTTTACAAAAGAAATGCCTGCATCTTATTCTTATAGATGATGGCTTTTAAACTTTTCCACAAATATTCTGTGTATCAAATTATTCCATTTACTGTTATAGTCATTTTTAACTTGGTTACATAAAATGTTAGGGGCTTTAATTACCAATCTTTGTGTCTCATTTTATAAAAGGAATGGAATGTTAAAATGTGACAGCTTTGCTTTATATTTAACAACAAACTTTTGAATGGTTCTGTAAACAATATAATAACTTAAAAATAGTTACTAGATCATGGGAAATATGGTCTACACATATACTTACATGCGCATTTTTACCTAAATCACAATTTTCTGTTAATTTTTTATAGGAACAGTGAAAAGATTCAAATTATTACTGCATGTTTGAAGCTTCAGGTATTTTAAATAGCATTAAAAAGAAGTCAACCATGATGCCTCATGGAAACAAAGGGAAATAATCTAACTCAGAAGGAAGGAAGGAAATGACAGAATTCTGCTTCACTTTCTGCAATTGAGAAATAAGTCCTAGGCAAAATATGCATTTGACTATGTAATTATATATTCTGCTTTAATATTAGCTCTAAGAGACATTGAATTTAAGTAATATCCTTTTTATATCCCCACAATAATTTAAAGGCATATGGCATTTTACAAATGAAACAATAAATAGTCATATGTTTCAGTAGCACTCGGGGCTTCTGTGTGATTCATTCATAGTGTTCACAGTGTGTCTAGGTAAACATCTGAAACAATATATGCTACTAATTAAAAGACAGTATATCCTGTGGTGTGAACTCTGTGATCTAATTAAACTCTGGCTGCCCTCCATTATGAAAAAGGAAAGTATGCGATGTGTGAAAATTTGCAATTTAAACTAGAGTACTAAATCCCTGAACCAATATTGGGTTCCTAAGGTAAGACACTTTTGATGATCTGGGGTGTATGAAATGATGAATTAAAAGATATGCTACACAGAATACAGACATGCATATTATGCTTGATAATTTAAATTGGCCTGACAAAGCTAAAGTTGGTCAATGCATCCAAAGATAATTCATTAAGACAAATGCCTTACATTCCTAGTCAACAAAATATTAACCCAATTAAAACTTTCTTTTCATAGACCTATGTATCAGAACCAGAACCCAAAGATAAAATCATATTCATATTACCATCTTATTTTTGACAAAATAGATAATAACATACACTGGGGAAAAGAATCCCTATTTAACAAATGGTGCTGGGAAAACTGCATAGGTGCATGTACAAGACTAAAGCAGAATCCATACCTCCCACCACTCACAAAAATTAACTCACTGTCGATAAGACCTAAGGCAGGAAACTATAAGAATTCTAGAAGAAAATGTTGAAAAAACTCGTACAGATATCAGCCTAGGCAAAGAAGTCATAAAGATGACCCTGAAAGCAACATAGCAACATCAAAATAAATAAATAGGACCTAATCAAATTAAAAAGCTACTGTACAGCCAAGGACACAATTATAAGAGCAAATTGACAACCCACAGAATGGGAGAAAATATTCACATGCTATCTACATCCAGGAAAAGACTGATAACCAGAATCTACAAAGAACTCAAGGAAATCACCAAGAAACAAACAGACAAACCCTTTACAAAAATGGACAAAAGACATAAATAGAAATTTTTCAAATGAAGATATATGAATGGCCAACACACTTCTTTAAAAAAAACGCTCAATGTCTCTAATCATTAGGGAAATTCAAATCAAAACCACAGTGAGGCATCACCTAACTCCAATGAGAATGGCTCATATTAAAAAGTCCCAAAACAACAGACTCTGGCATGGATGCAGAGAGAAAGAAAATCTTCTGCACTATTGGTGGGATTGAAAACTACAAACGCCATGGGAAACTGTTAAGCAGATAACTCAAAGAACTGAGAGTAGACCTACCATCGATCCAGCTATCCCAGGGCTGGGTATATACTCAAAGGAAAAGAGGTCATTTTATCAAAAGGACACCTGCACACAAATGTTTATAGGAGCACAATTCACAATCACAAGAACACGGAAACATGCAAGTGCCTACCAATACCAGACAGACTAATAAAATGTGGTATATGCATACCATGGAGTACTATTCAGCCATAAAAGGGGCCATCTAGTATCTTTTGGGACAACCTGGATGGAACCAGAAACCATTCCTCTAAGTGAAACATCACAAGAATCGAGAAACACATTACTAAATATCAAGTTGGAACTAATTTATCGAAACTTAAGTGCACATAAGGAAGCAAATCTCATTGAAACTCAGCATGGGGGAGAGGAGGGAGAGGAGGGGCAGATTCACACCTACTGGGTACAGTGCACACTATTTGGGTGAAGGGAAGATTTACAACTTTGGCTCAATCTGTAAAAAAAATAAAGTATATACACAAAACATGCATACCCCCTAATATCCTGAAATTAAAAAAAAATAAAAAAAACACTTTCCTTTAAATGTGAGCAAACATAATGCTTAAATTAGTGATAGTTTTGTAGCTATTTTATCTTTTAAATCATTCTTCCTTTAACTAGTATGAAATCTCACCAAAAATAACTTAAATTTCTTTCAGAAAATATTTTTCATTTTATAAAATCCTCCTACATAAATCAAAATTGTAAGAGAATACATTCTTCTTTCATTTTCATATTTATACTTTAATATTTATTTATATTCTTATTTCACATTTTCTTAATTTATTTGTTAAACTGATGTTGGGGAAAAAAAATAACAATAGGGGGTAATTATGCTAGTGGTGACTTGGTCCAAAAAAAAAAAAAAAAAAGTTTGTTCAGTAACTTTGCTATAAATGGCTAACTTTAACTGAAATTTAAGAGAGCCAGAGAGCTATGTCCAGAGAGCCACTGTCAATAAAACATTCTTCTTTAGAATATCAAGCAATGGGCAAAATCACTGGTAAATTTTTGCATCAGTTAAAAGAGTAAAAGTTGACTTAATAACAATGGAGTTAACTAAGAATAAATGCTACCATAATATTCTTAAGGGAACATTGCTTTTTTTTCCTTTAAGACTACTCACAACAAGTTTATAAGAAATAGCGCTTTTTTATTAATAGACTTTATTTTTTAAAACTATGCTATACTATTCACAGAAAAATTGAGTAGATAGTATACCGAGTCCCTAAGAGTCCCTATACCCTTCCCCAACCCCTAGTAACATTGTATATCTGTATGGTACAATTGTTACAAATAATGAACCAATATCGATACATTATCATTAACTAACATCACAATTTATTTAGATCGCTTCAGTTTTTACCTACAGTCTATCTAGTATCCCATACTTATCAGGTCGACATGGGTTCCTCTTGTCTATGACATGGATTTTTTATAATATTCTTTCATGTAAGATTGATTTAACACCCACCCATGGACCCCTGAGGCAGCAGCAATGACTGACCATATCAATTTAATTTCATAAAACTGCTTGTTTGTGTCTATTTTGAAATTTCCTAAGATATGATTTTTAATTTGTATCGTGCATTTGGTGATTAGACATCATTCTTTAATTGGATTATTAGGATCATCTGATGTCTCTTGAGGCACTGTGTATACGGTGAATAGACCAGAAAACATCTTTGTTTGCATAGCGTTTATATCCTAGTTAGGCCAATAAACAAGGAATTAAATAGTTTACTTAACAAAATTTCAGATATTGATAAGTGCTGTGCAAAAAAGTACACAAACTGAATTGTTACGTTAATGAAAGAAAAGATTTGGAAGGGAAAACATCTCAAACTGGCAGAATAGCAAATGCAAAGTTTTAAGGAATGAGGATGTTTAGAAATTAGTCTGGTGTGGCAGGAATGGGGTAGCAGAGAGGAGAAAGTAGTTTGAAGTCAGAGAAAAAATAAAGGCCGTCCTAGAATAACACGGCTTTCTAAGCCATGCTAAGAAGTTTGGGTTTATAGCATAATAAGTAAGCCATAGAAGAATTTCAAATAAACAGAGTTTATGTAGAAGGCTTATCTGATCTGATTTATATTTAAAAAATATAATTCCCCCGCCCTAAGGAGATTATATTTGGAGGAAAACAAGAGTGAAAAATAGATGATCAATCAGGAAGTGATTATAGAAATAAGAAAGGATATTAGCTTGGATTAAGGAGGTCACAGTAGAAATAAACACGACTGGAAGAACTTAGAATGTCTTTTGAAGATAGAGCTAATAGGATTTTCTGCTTAAATAAATGCTAGGTTGAAAGATGAAAGAGGAATCCAAGAGTTCTGCCAGTTTTTTGGCTTGAAAACTGGTTGTCATTTACTGAGTTGACCGATAGGGGAGGAAATAGGTTCAAGGTCAGTATTGAAGGTTTTACTGTGGTTCTCGTAAGTGCATTTGCTTCCATGTTCAAACGCAGGCAGCAGAGTAGCAGCTCGACATATGCCCAGAGTTTGGGAAGAGGTCAGAATTGGTGATTCAAATGTAATTGTCACAGGGATAATACTGTCCTTTGCACAAACTGTGTTTTATGAAATAATGTGCTTCACATTGCCATGTAAGAATGAAATAAAAAGGAAGAAAAGAAGATAAGAAAAAGGGAGAGAGGGAAGGAGGAAGGAAGGGTGGGAAAAGTATCATAGAGTAATTGAGTGAACCCATTTCAAGAAATAAGAGAAAGAGAAAAATCAATGGGAAGAAAATGGTCCATTTTTCCTGCATTGATTTTCACTGTTCAGAGTCCTGTTGCCTCATTGTTGTTGGTGCTTCACTGACTTTTTATTCTTTTTTGCTGTTGTGGATATGATACAATCTAAGCCTAGCTGCTTTGCCCTCAATGGATTCCTCCCCATCAGTGAAAGCGATTCTTTCTCCAAATAATAGTAAAAACTAAAGGAGTCAAGACAACTGTCGTCATGGGCACAGGTCTGCATAGGGAAAACACGTTTCAGTGTTTTCCATAGGAAAGCACAAAGTACTTTGTTCATATGTCCTTTAGTTCTTCCTGTAAAAATGTTTTCTAATATGTAAATTCAGTTAAATAAGTACTCCAACTAAAACCATCTGTTTCATAAGGGAAAACAGAAATTACTATGTTTGTAAACTCAGGTTCAAATTGCTTTGAACATGTTTTTGTATGCCTTGCACATATAACAGGGTAGGTAATTCCTGTAACAATTCCCTTTTCAATATTTAAATTTTTAAAAGAAACTGTACCATTTTTATAAATTAAAAGAAAATAGAGATTATTAGTTTCAGTAGGCAATGTTGTAATCAAAACACATATATTACCTATATTAAAGGAAAATATCTATATAGAACCCAGGCAGTGCTCAGGTAATCAGTTAATTATGACATTCGTTCATACTCTGAATAAATAATTATTGAGTAATAGCATGTCTGTCAATATCCATCTGTATATTGCGTACATTAAGTACACATGATGTATATAAATACAAACAGTATGCAAAACCACCTTTCCCAAGTACTGCTAATCATATCATGTGAATATATTTCTCCTCACCTAATTCTATCTTGCTTTTGTTTTAGGGAAGAAAAGAATAGCAATTTATTCTTTTTTAAAACCTCTTTAAAGCTTTACTCTTTAAAAACTACCTATGCAAGCAATCATAAAAATAAAATTCTGGAATATATCCTAAACAATGACTTGGGCATAGTTTGAATCAAAGAGACTTAATGCTAACCTAGTTACCAAATATATCTCATTCATGATGTATCACTTAGAAAATTCTCTTTGGTGATAAACAGTTCTTATCACAATCGCCATTCCATCTTAACATTGTTTATAATTCTTTCTCATTTTTCTTTTTCAATAACTTTTCATTTTTTTCTTTTTCAGATGTCACATGTGCTTAGTTAAAATCTTTCGGAGAGACTTTGAAAATATTACCATTCTCAGTGATATATAAAATTGAAAGTATTTTTTTAAGTAGTACCCCTCTAAACATAGACTAGGGGAAATCATGATTATAAAAATATTAGAGTAATTTATTCGGGGGGTTTGAATAATTAGCTATGTTTTAAGCAATACCATTAAATTAGTATCTACCTGAGGCACAGATGTCTCTGTTCCTAAAAAGCAATTAACTCTTTTATATATTATTTCCCTCACAGAACTGATAGTGGCTTCATTTTCATTGCCATGAACATACATTATTTCCTTGGCACTAAAAAATGGTGCCTTCAATTCTTATTCAGAGTTGTAATTTATCTAAAATAATGAGTAGATACCCAAACTAGACATTTTAATAAACCACTTTTACAGAATTCCATTATCAGGAAACTGTTCACAAAGCAGATAACAAAAATAAAATTGCAAATAGTTACAGTTCATATATATGGTCCTATAAATATTGTTTGTAATCACTTTATAATAGGCCCCACTGATATCAGTGAAATTGGTTATACTGAAAGACTCATTAGGTCTCTCTTTCAAAAGGATTATTGACTTCCTGAGTCTTAAAACTTTTTTCCAAAGTCAAGGCAACAAAATGGTCCATTACTTTAAGAGAAGCTGAAAGCTGGACCAGGAAAAAGCATTACTTTACACTGAGCTTCTAACTTGGCAATGAGTTGTTTGGTTCCCTTTGTGTTTTCCTTTCCTTTCACTGTATCTTCAGCAGGAAATTAGATACCAATGTAGCAAGTGGTTCATTTAAAGCAAGTATCCTTTAACGCAGTAGGAGTTTAAAGCCTGTTTTAACTTAGTAACATTTTTTAGCAATATTATGAGGACTAATATCTATATTTAAAAAAATAAGGAGAAAAAAATTGTTTGTGATTTTTATAAAATGTATGAATTTCCCCAATTTAGAGTATGTACATAAAAGAACAAAATCAGCTTTTACTTTTTTAAAAAGATGCAAAGAGTATGAACATATTCCTGTAGGACTATTTTCTTTCTTACACGGATGATTAGTGCCAGAAGAAAGAGTCTGAGTGAAACGAGTTAGCCTTTCAATGGCAGCTCTGACACAGCCTCTACTTTCCCATGGGTAGGAGGAGGCCAGAACAGCACTGGATGTCCCCCAGGTGAGCATCAGCCGAGTTGGTGTGGTGCACCTGTAATCCCAGCTACTCAGGAGGCTGAGGGAAGAGAATTGCCTAAGCCCAAGAGCTGGAGGTTGCTGTGAACTGTGACACCATGGCACTCTACTGAGGGTGACAAAGTAAGAGTTTGTCTTAAAAAAAAAAAAAAAAAAAAGATTTCTCAAGTGATACTGTTTGTGCTTCTTAAAGCATAGCCTAACCTAAAAACCCATAGTTGTGATGTTTGTACATGCTTAGCAAAATTTAGTATATTAAGAAAAATCTCTAATTCACTGTCATCTGACTAAATTTGGTGCATACCTCACCCTTAAGGGAGTAAACATTTTAAATTAAGTCTATGACCACAGTTCTTAGATAATCTAGGATGTATTGAATTACCTGGGGGGCTTGTTAAAATATAGCTGCTGGGCCCCACCTGCAGCACGTTCTTGTCGTGGAGGGCTCAGGCAGAGATTCCCAGCAACTCCCTTCTCACTAAGTGTCCAGCACCAGTGCTGGTGCTCATCTAGACACCAGACTTGTACAAACACTGTTCTAACACACACGCTGGTTTCTCCCCTCTGGGTCTCTGGCACTGCAGTCAGGGTCCTAAGCCCAGACCACAGTGAGACTCCCCGGCACTGTGCATGGTTGGGGGGAGTAGGTGACATGTCAGAGTAACCAAAACTGACAAAAGACCTCGCCAATGTTTTATTGAAAACTGTAACTCAGGGTTGTTCTATGATGGTTTAGCCTCTCATTTTCTTACATTTTTTTTCTCTTCTTTATCAGCCCCCATTCTGGCCCCTTCCATGTTCTGCCCTGTTTCTAAGGTCCCTGAATTCTGGAAACTACATTTTCCATGCTCCTTTGCCACCAGAGCCGGTGAGGTGTTTTGGGCTCCACTGCTGAGATGTGTACAGGTGTAATGTGGAAGGTAACAGGAAGGCAGAGGCCCATGTCTTTTGGGAAGGGAGGTGGTGGACGTGTGGGCTCCCACACACAAGCTCATGTTCTACTGTGTGGTCACCCGGAGCTCTGGACAGCCACGATGTGGACTGTGGTTTCCTATAGCTTTCTAACCTCTGCCTCTGGCATGTGGTAGCACGAACGGACAGGAACAGGGGACTCCTGCTTTCCAATCCCACCGCCCTTCTAACAATGTAGTAACTTCCTGTTTTAGGTGGTTCTGATACTTGCTCTGAAATCTAACTGAAGTACCATCTAGGAAAACAGGACTTGTTTCTACTCTGGATCCCTGTTTTCCATGCCTCATAATCACAGTTTATAAATAACTTCTTATTACTTAGTATCCCTGTTGGTTTTATCCAAATTCAAATTCATCAATTCCATACCTTAATTTTATTTTGAACTATTTAAAGATAGTTTAATATCAAAGTAGCATGCCTTGAATCAAAACATGAAATAATAATATCTTTAGTTACTTTTGTTTAGAAATTAAGAATGTGGATAATTACAGTAAATACATTGAGTGCTAACCATCTAACCACGTGGGTAATAGAAGATAAAGTACAGAAGAACCTCCATAGTTGCCCACCTGCCTACATTGACCACCTTCTTAAGTTGACCTAATTTTTATAGACCAAATATGTACCACATGTATGCATCAGTACAGTTGGCCTAGTTCCTCATATTATGTTAATGTTCAGACATTTTAAATAAACAAAGTAAGTTTATATTTCAGCAGTGTGGCATGTCATGGATTTGCCTTGTCCATATTATTAAAGCAGAAATCAACATGTGAATTCACTGCCTGTTTTTCTATTACTTTGAAATGCTGTCTTCAAAATTGTTTTGTTAAATTCTTGGACTTACCAACTTTAAAATCAAAATGTTAGTAGCTTAAAGTGCCAATTATATTCTGAGTTACACATAAAATCCTGCTTGATAAGTGAATCCAAAGTATCAATAGAGAGAAATCTACATTCTCATTTATAATATGTATTGTGAAAAATAATTAACAATTTATGAAAGATAAAAGAGTCTTTTCCAGCATTCTTCAAGCACCTCAATTATCACTTTCATTTCAAGGACACTCATATGCCCCAGACACATGAGCTGACCCTCCAGTTGGCTGCAATCTCAGCTCACTTGTTTCTATTTATTAACTTCATATTTGGGACAATAATTACTGATTTCCTTATCTCTCACTTCCACGGGCCAGGTGACTTTTCCAGGTGCAGTGACAAATATCACAACTGAATAAATGAGATAATGACAGTAAATTTGATCAATACAGATACTAATTAGTGAAAAATAAAACCCAACATACAGTAGGAAGAAACCATCTATTTCTGTTTCCCCATCAGATAAAGATTTTCAAAAATCTAGTGATTAATTTTGTATTTTTTTACCTATTCATCCTGCAAATGACCCATTAGGCACTTGGCTAGACTAATGGGTTTTTAATCAACCAAAGAAAGGGACTGTAGAACAATCCTAGGATTTATTTATGGAAGAGTATCTTTGATTTAAGACATACTAGCCTTCAAATCTAAACTTCAGAGTCACTGTGCCCTGTGGAGAAAGAATGTATGGGGCCTGGGGGACAGAGGGAAGTAAAAGAAAAGCAATATGAAGGAAGGGAGCTCGACTGAAATGAGGAAAAACCTGCATCAGTTGACTTTAGAGTTGTTAAGTATAATGAAGTTGAACACTGACTCACATTTTTCTGCATGTGCTTTCTCCCTTCTCGTGTCTGTCTCACCCCCCATTCCTACTTCTATCCCTCCTCTTCCAGCATCTATGTGGAATCTGTGGCTCAGCATTAGTCTCTATATCATCTTGGAACTTTTTTGAAATTTTTTCTAAGTTCAAACCTGATTCCACATAAATATTTTGAACAGTTATTTCAATATTTTATTTCTAAAAGTCACATCATCGTACACATACAGTAGAACCTGCATAGCCAACCGCCTCCCTACATTGAGCACCTCCTTAAGTTGACTTAACTTCCATGGACAGGCCGTGCACCATGTGTACGCAGCAGTGCAGTCGGCCTACTTCCTTACAGTCACTGGTGCTTGTGTTGACCAGTTGGTTACAGTCTCTTGGGCGGCCAACATACAGAGGGTCTACTGTACTTTGACAGAGTGTTATGCTTATAGATATAAATCTTTATTTAGTTACTCTAGAGTCCTTAGGTTAAAGGGTTTTGATTTTAGTTTGGACTTTTCTGTAAAATATCCAATATAAAATCTACTCAGATGGCTTTAAAAATGGCCAGTTACCAAGAGGTATGTGAAAACACAAGGAAGCTGATTGATGGCGTGACACCAAAGCACAGATAGGACACCTGTGATGCTCTACCACTATTAACTTCTCAATAATAATGATAATAATAATAATAATAATAATAATGTTTAAAGAGTTGCCACAAGAAGAAACAGACCTAGAGTATGTATTGTGCAATATTTATATAAGCATGAATATGAAACATTTTTATCGCTGTTATATTTATATTTTTTCTAAATCACCATTCATAATCTTCACAAAATAATATAATTGGTATTTAGATATTTCAAAATGTTTAATTTCCCAGATTTCGGTAATGAAATACTAACATTCATTTCTTCATAAACAAATACCAAATAACCATTTATATCATAGAACAAGAATCCCAGTCTCTAATAAGTTTTTTATTCAAAACTTTTATGATATTTTTGGAGTCTATTTAATAATAAATATTTTATAAAAACTTAATGCTATATTTCTTTAAAAATTAATTTTCTGTATATTTTGTCTCTCTTGTACAAACAAGTTAAAGTCTATGTAATTCCTATAATGACAAAAATCCACTGTGTCTACTTGAATTATTTTTTCCTGATTTCTAAGTGATAAGCAGGATGTTTTCCCAGTAAAGAAAACATTCCTAATTAAAGGGATAGCATTAGTAAAATAGTTAATATTTCATTAGAGAGAAAAATTGTATTTTTACTCAGTCATTACACTGAAATGTAATGTTCATTTTTAGAAATTAAAAAGAGGCTGCCATATTTCATTTGGAAATAGCATCTCCATAATGTAATTAAATTAAGGATTTTGAGATTAAACAAGATTATCTTGGATTAAGGGTGCACCATAAATCCCAAGTATTTATAAGAGACCTAAAAGAAAAAAATGGCAAAGGACACAAGAAAAAGGGCCATATGAAAAGGCCTTGGGAGTAGGGTCCATAAGCCAAGAAACACCAAAAATTGTCAACGACCACCAGAGCCAGCAGATAGGATGGTGAGAATTCTCCTCTAACCCTCCAGAAGAAGCCAACCCTGCTGCTGGCCCCCAGAACTGTGCGGGTAAATTCTATTGTTTTAACCACGACATTTGTGGTAGTTTGTTATGGCGGCCCCAGGAAACTAACTCAAGTATACAGTCCCTAAGAGAGTTAGATTTCTCATTTAGAAATGGGGCTAAAGTCACTTTTCAGATCTGTTAAGAAGATTAAATAACTTATTATTAAGTTTTCCCTAGGAGTTCCCAATCAGCTCTAAAATATGCTTCTCTTAGCAAGGAGCATAAATACAATTTTACAAGTTTACACAAACTATAGTCCATTAAAAGGCAATTTTCATGTTCATTTCCTGTATTGCTGATGATTTAGAAACCAGTATGATGAGAAATTCAACTAAAGGCAGTAAGTATTCATTATTAAGAAATTATGCAGCACTTTAAATCTCTTGCAATATCAAGAAGTCAAGCAATTTTCGTCTCTCTCCTCGAATGTCTGAATTCTTGACCCTTCTAGCACAGCTCGACGTGATGTCCAGAATTAAAGAATAAAAAGACAGAGGAAAGGAAGACGCTAGACTCTGAGATCCTGAAGGGCTGGAGGGGAAAAGAAAACCTCTCAGAGTTTACAATTTGAAAATCAATGATTCCTCTGTCACCATGTGATCTAAAAAATATTAATTGCAAAAAATATTATGTATGTTTTAAAACCTTTTAATTTTGACAGCCTAAACCCATATTATTTTTGCTGTACTTTTACAGTTTTCTTCTTTTGTCTATTTGTGCACTTGGGAGTAAAGAAACACACTCTCTGATTAACAGCAAATAAAGCCTGACTGTATACCACAATTTGTAACTTATATAACCTCTTCCAGAAAACAAATTCTAAAAAGACAGACTATTCTATGTAACATAAGACTACTCTAAGACATGCATTTAATGAATTCTGACCAGCAAGATTTTATAGAAGAGTCTCAGTGTTCAATGAGTATTTATTTTATTTTTTTTTCATTTCCTATGTAAATTGAATAAAAGTAGTGGTTAACAAATAAGTTAACGTGATATCTTATTAATTTGGGGTACTTATTAATATTTCATAGATGAAGACTTGATGTGATACTGGAGTTTGCTTTAATCTCTTCAACCCATTCAAGTTAAATTTTGAGTAGGGTTTGATAAGTCTCACAATTAAGTCATTACTGTACTTCTACTTTTTTCTACTGATTTTCTGAATGCTATCAAGACCCAAAAATGAATGTTAAGAAAATAAAAGCTCTATTTATAGACGTTCATATTCTTTTAAATGATACTTGGCCAGTAGAGCAAGGCTGTGGGGTGGTGCTGTGTAGAAAAGATCTATTCAAGAATGTTCCTCTGGGGGATGGGGGGGGGTCTTACAGGAAATCTTATTTCAGTGCATTGTTTATGTTCAAAATTTTACTATTAGTCTTTTCAGGTTTAAAAACAGACCAAGAATGACTTTTTTACGGTGGACAGACTCATCTGAACAAGGTTCATGTCAAAAGTGTATTTATGGATTTTCAATTTGAATTGTCACTGTTGAGGGAACCAGATACTTGAGGGCTCTGGGTTCCAGCCTTATGTTTTCCCTGTGGATTCATATGGAAAAACAGACCACAGATGATAGAAAGAGGGGTGCACATGGAGCACGGACTACTGCAGACGAGGGAATGCTCAACCACTAAGCCAAGTTAACCAGTGTGCGCATTTCTATACTAAAATACACCATCTCTGCCACAGGGGTTAACACTTCAAGGGTCTTCTGGATGGAGCATGGGGCTACTTGAATAATTGATCTCTTGACTCTCTATTCTCTACCTGTAGCTAATCCTTTTACTCTGGCTGGCGTCTTCCTTCCTTAGATACTGCAATACATCGAGACCTAATACAGCTATATTTTAAGGACCTGCCATTCACATCAGACTTTCCCAGTGATTTAAATTACCTGGCCTGTTTGCTTTTTAAGAAGCAAAAAAAAAAAAAAAAAAAAAGCCTGCGATATATATTTATATCTAATCATCTCTAATTTATTGACATAAAGATTAGATCATGAATAATACTTGCCTCATTCCACAAATAAATGAGGAATTGACTTAAAAATAGTTTATTTTCAGGTTGTCTGAGTGATCCAACAATGTTTATTTGAATATAATTTTGTACAAATGAAAAAAAAATAAAATAGAACCCTGAATTTTCACTAAAGAATGAGTGGTAGGGACCTTAAAATAATATGAAACTTATTAAAACAAGAAAAATTGTAGCAGTACTTATGAATTCCACTTGATTTATAACTGAGAAACAGACTTCTACATAGCAAAGGAAACCGTTGAGTTGCACGAGTGCCTATCCTCTGGCTTTCAGAAGCAGTGCGGCCACACCCAGCAGCTGTGCTCTGCGTACTGCCAGGCCTTCCAAGAACTGCCCCCACTGTCTCAGACTTGCTCTTGTTCATGTCTTCAACTGACTAACTTCAATGCACCCTTCAAGAGTAACATACTAGTTTGGGAGGAAAAATGAAAACAAAATATAGAGGAGGGGGAGAGACATGATGCTTTGACAGAAATATTAAAAGGAACTACGGAAGAAAAAATTAGGAAACGGGAGTTAGAAGCCTAACTTTGTCACCAAGACTTGGACTTTAGATTAACAACTTAATCTCTCAAGAATTTATATATGATATGGATGGATTAGAATAGATAGTCTCTGGGACTATTTACAATACATATTATCAGCCCCTGGCAATTTCTCATTATATATTTTTCCTTATCTGCAGACATTGAATCATTTTGTACCTTCTAGAAAAGTTATAACAGATTAAACTCACTCTCAAAATCAATGATGAACTTCAATTTATAATCCTCAAATGCTGTCATTTTGTTTTAAGCTATTTTTAGGCAAATGTCCCATGCTTATTGAAAAATGTAGTTAATGCATATGACAGTATAAAATTAATATTGAACTTCAAACAGTTAAACATTTGTTTTAATTAGAATAAGAATATACTAAATTGATGTAAAATCAGACTGTAACAACATGTGAATATAAAACAACATGCCGATAGTGTAACTATCACTATGTCGATGTATAGAAGTATGGAATAGCAAATGAATTACTAGATCGTTCACCTTTTAATAGTACAGTACAAGTTCCTGAACTAGCGCAAGTTCCTGTACAAGTCTCCTCCGTAACATATTAAGTGCAGTGTTGACTTTAACATTAACTTTTTGGGGGGAGTAGGGGGGCGGGGTCTCACTTTGTCACCCTCAGTAGAGTGTAGTAGTGTCATAGCTCACAGTAACCTCAAGCTTTTTGGCTAAAGTGATCCTCTTGCCTCAGCCTCCCAAGTAGCTGGGACTACATAGGCACCTGCCACAATGCCCAGCTATTTTTTTTAGAGAAGGAGGTCTTGTTCAGGCTGGTTTTGAACACCTGATCACAAGCAATTCACCCATCTTGGCCTTCCAGAGTGCTAGGATTACAGGGGAGAGCCGCCATCCCCTACTATATCATTAACTTTTAATACATATTGTAAAACTGTCTCAACATATAAACACGTGTAGACACACACACCCAAAAAGACATCTACAAAAGCTATTATAGAGGTAGGTAGCATAAACTACAAAAACACTTAGAACATATTAGCAGTAAATATAATTTAATTATAATTTAAAAGTCACAAATTAAATCACAACATAAATCCAAAATCATGTATGAATATAATTATTTCCATATATGGCATTTTTAAGACAAATTTTATTTTTATTTTAATTTATTCTGTCCCAAATGATCTTCATTTCTCCCTTGAACATTTTTTGTCATGTTTTACTCAGGTATTTATTTGTCAGAGAAAAATGTCATATTTGTCCTTCATTGTTGGAAGATATATTCAGTGACCATAAAATGTTGTGGAGCCAGCTTATTTGATTTTTCTTTTCAAAACTTGAAAGATGTCGCATCACGGTCCCTTAGTTTACCAGGTACTTGAGGAGAAGTCTACTGTAGTCTTACTTCCGTTCCCCTTGGTAGGCAGTGCACATTCTTGCCCCCTCCAGCTGCAAATCCCCTGCAGACTTTTTTCTTGTCTTCCATTTCAGCAGTTTGCATACAATATGCCTAAGTGTGTTTTTGTTATTTTTCACCTTCATTATCTGTTTATTGGTCTTTAAACCACTTACATCTCTAATTTACTGCATGCCATTATTTTAGTAAATTTGTAGCCATTATTTCTCAAATATTTCTTCTGTCCTATTCTCCCACCAGGATTCCAATTACACTTCAGTTAGACCGTTTGATGATATTTTTCCACAGATGTTTAATCTGTGTTCTTCCTTCCCCCATGCTGCAACCCCACCACTTTTTCTTTTCCTTTTATGTTTTAGTTTGGGTCATTTCTAGTGACCTGTCTTTAAGTTCATAATTCTTCCTTTGGCTGAGTTGAGCCTATAGCTGGGACCATCACAGGCATTCTTCATCTCTGTTATGGAGCTTTTAAAATCTCATATTTCCATCTGTTCATTCATACAGCTCATCTCTCTGCTGAAGTCAGAACTCCCTTCATGCACGGTGTCAGATGTTTTCAGTACTAAGACGTTAATACGATTATTTCAGTCCCCCTTATCGTGTCCACATCTACATAGCATCTGAATCTGATTCTGGTGATTCTCGTCCCCACTGGCAAAGTACTGTTTTTCCTGCTTTTTACGTATGCCCCAACAATCTTGTGTGGGACCGTTGAGACATCAGCAAATAAATGTCATGCCTAGAAATGAACATGCTTTTCCTGCTCAGAGGCACTCAGTGTGTGTGTGTGGGGGTCAATCTATGCAGGTCTTGAGCTGGGTATGTGATTGTTGCTATAGTTGTCTCCAGGCTTCAATTTTCTCTAACTACACCTTGCATTTAGAGTAGAGATTGGTTTGCTATAGGTTTTTGTTTGTTTGTTTGTTTTTAGTGTATGCCTCTTCATCAGCTTTAGATCTCTCCTTTGTGCTGTGTCTCCAAGAAAGTCTCTCTTCACCTTCTTGTAACTTTCCCAGCCATAGTCCACTCTTATTTATAACACTAGTGTTTGTTAGTCTACAAGACTGAGAGGAAAGGATTCACATTGTCTGTTCCTCTGACTAAGCCCACCGTGTCCCCGGCTTTCGCAGATAGGGACTTCTCAGGGATTTAGCTTATCCCCCAGTTGTAATTGTGGGCCTACCATGTGTTCCTGTCACAGTCTCTTTCCCAAGAATGAAAGATCATTTTCTCTTCCCTTCTCCTAGCTGCAACTTTTCACATGGAATTTTTAGGCTTTTGTTCCGTACAGATAATAAAGGGAATAATCATGTTTTGTGCTTTTCCTGTAGCAGCTGATCCCTTTATTGGGCCTCTGGCACAGGGGACACCTTCATAGGAATCTTGGTAATATTTTTATGTCAGTCTCCAATGAGATCTGTAGAGAAAAGCCTGGAAGTCGGTACCAGTTCTCATCATATTTATATTCCCTTGCGAGACCACACTTAACCCTTACCAATTCATTAACCACAGTTGCAGAATTGTTACTATTATCTGGCTCTGCCCTCCATATCTGGTTTCTGTTGGCAGGGACATGTAACTTTAGCTCTCTGATGATTCAAGAAAGCGTATACATTTAAATTTTCTCCAGATTTCATGCTGTTACTGTTAGCATGGGATCAATGATCCCTCCAGCTTTCCACACCCCACACTGAAACCAGAATGTACATATATATATATGTGTGTGTGTGTGTGTATGTGTGTGTGTGTGTGACTATGGAAATTTTGGGACAGACTGTGCTATGGTCCATTCCATTTCCAAGTACCACAGTTGACAATGTCCTTTCTGATTCACCATGAAGGTTTTAACTTGTGCAGCTTATCAATATACCTAGGAGGGCTTCTTTTGTTTCTATCCCTGCAGGTTTTATGTTTCCTGATTTTTGTGTATCTCAAAATAAAAGTAATGACATCCCCCTCTCCAAATACTCTCCCACACATTTATATATCTCCCAAATAAACACAATGGCCTAGTATAATAATTACTGTTGTCAAGTTTGGGTCATTTAGTTTAGGTCCTTTCTGTTGACCTGTCTTTATGTTCATAATTCTTGGCTGAGTTGAGTCTATAGCTGGGACTATAGACTAGCAGTGCATTTTTTTGTTGTTGTTATTGTTGTTGTTTGTTTGTTTTTAGAGATATTCCATTTGTTAAAGAAAATTGAAGCCTATTTGTTGTCAATATAGCAAATGAAATGCCTTTTTTTTTTTTTTCCCTAGAAATGAGAATAGCTTTTCCTTCTTACTAGCTCAAAATTGTAAGCTCAATTACATGTAAAATCATTACTTTGATCTCAATATTCAGAAATTGCTTTCCATTGGATTATAGCACAGGTTACCTTGTGTGTGTCTTTTCTTCTTTCTATCTGCTGTATCATTTTAGCTTCTATTGGTTTTTCTTTCTTTCTTCTATTGGTTTTCACTTTCTAACTGAAACATCTCTTCTAAACATGTTTAGATACATCCAGATACATACGTGTACTTACATGTGAATTTGTAGACAGAATGCACTTGTCTTTGTTTCCTAAAAGCACTCTGATAAGAAAAGGTTTACTCATAGAAAGTTTGAAGAAAACTCACCACACAGGTTCTTTGAAGGTGTATTTCAAAGGTATGTATAGAAAAAGAGCCATTAGTCCTGAATTACTGTTGAAACTTATTTTTATGCTGTTACTAAGCATGGTAAAGTGTGAAGAAAATACGTAAAATCAAAGCTACATCTAAAATAGAATAATAAATAATGCAAAGGTATTGTGTGGGACAGTAGAGAAAGAAAAAAAAAAGAAATGACAGTAAAAAAACTAATTAAGAAGAGAATGAACAACATCAGAAGGCATGGTGGAAATATTTGTTTGAAACATCCATTTTTTACAGACACTGGCATTTTGGAATCATCTTTGCTGACTTTGAGAAATATTACTTCAAATAGATACTTTGCTCCCCTACCTTTATTATTAAATATTTGTTGTTTGTCATCAATTTTTAATTAAAAATGCTAGTTAGCTTTAAAAAAATCTTGAATGAAAATTAAGGAAGGTAAGTTAAAGCAAATTGAGAGGGAAATATACTACAGAAAATTAATAGTGCAAATTATTTAGAAAGTCTGAATTTACCAGATATGAATGCTATTTCATGGCACGTTTTTATGTTTTTAAGGATATATTGAAGTAAATATACAAAATCCTATGCAAATATTTTATCTTTCAATAATGTGTAGCAAAAATAATTTTCATTTATATTTAGGATAATTCCTCAACCATTTAATAATCAATAACAAAGCTCTGTTTCCATGTGTATCCCTGACTTTATATAATTGCAATCCCATCTCTTATCTGCCTCTGAATTGGAGTATTATTGTCATGCATAGTCAGTACAGCTAGCTTGTTATACAACTATCTGAGGAAGTACTAAGCTGAATTAGATGATAACTTTTGAATAGACTATTTATAAACACTGGATGCTCCTTTCATTCACAGACTGGGAAATAATGAAGCAATCTTATGATATAACAAAACAAAGCACTTACATTTAATTATTTTAACCAAATTATAACACTCATTGCAAAACATGGTGTTTGTACTATTTTAGAGAAAATATATTTACTGATGATTTCATCAGCCATTTAGTTTTTCTTTGTTATTCCCTTTCTAACTGAAACATCTCTTCTTTAGAATGTTAGAATTAGTTTAAATTTTGGAATTAGTCTATTCCATCTTAGAATATACTTTTAAAAAGAGAAGACTTGTGTTGTAAACATATTTCTGTAATTTGGAACTCTTAAAGTAGCAATTATAGTCACCAACATGTAAAAACTAATCAATTTGAAATTAATACTTGTATTGTGAATCACTGAGACTGAATTGTATGGCCCAAGTCTTTGCAAAATTGTTTAAATTTTATAGATATTAATTCAGATCAAATTTAGGTAGTCATATCAAGGTATGATAGAGTTTCACTCAATGAAGTCGATTACAATTGTAAAAATGAAGACCAATAGGAAATTAAGAGGTCATTATTATTTGAATAGATGATATATACTTTTAACATTTAAAAAAATTATGATTAGCATTCATATAAGTTTCCAAGGCTCTCTACTCTTCACGTTAGTTATTCAAGATTTTTTCTGAAAGTGAAAAGTATTAGCAAAAACTATATTATTTCCAATTTAACTTTGCCCACGTACTAGAACAAATAAAGGATACTTAGGTGGGCCAATGTACTCAAGGTCACATAGACTTCCCAAGCTGAATCCCTCATTGTAAATTCAAAGCCTTTCTAGTTACCTCCTTTTCTGAGCAATCCGTCTATGTTGTTAGATTATGTTTTGATTTACTGTTAAAGAAAATTGATTAACCAGATATAGATTTGAAATTGTTAAAATTACTGCCATAAAACAAGGAAGACTTGAATAGTGATACAAAAAATAATAATAAAAAGTTAGTTACTTGTAGTTTGAAGTAAATATTAGTCACAGCTTCTGAGACAGTTAAAAATAATTAAAAGAAAAGAAACATAGAAATCTAGAATAAAGAACCAATGGCAAGATGTGTAGTTGGCATTAATGTTAGAAATATAGTAGAAAGGAAGATGTTTAAAATCAGTATTCTAATGTTCATGTGAAAAATAAACCATTTATTCTTTCTATATCTTTGATTAATACTACAAGTAAAAATACTTGAGGAAACTGTTTATGTTTAATGTATATATTCCAAGACTTACACTTGACCAAAAAGAAATACAATAATTAGCTTTCCAAATTCATGACTCTTACTACGATTACTATTTCCAAGTCCACATGTTAAGAGGGTAACATTCATCGTTTGGTGACACAGATTGATATATTTCAATTTAAGATCATCAGACTTAAAGAAATAATATATCCTTTTATTTTCCCTTCTACTTTTAAGATTAACTCATGCAACCAAAACTAATGATGTGAAATCTCAAATATCCAGTATTTTTTATATTATAAACTTTGATTTTGTGAGAGTGAGAAATTTTTATTTCAAAATGAGGACAATATTTTCATATCATTATGGTTCCACTTATGATTTCATAGCACATACCATAAATTCACATTCCTCAAAATTCCTAGCAACAATATGCTCTCCATCTCCATAATAACATTACTCTATCTTCAAAGCAATAAGCATATATTCCACAAAAATGATTTTCCCTTGTGAAAAGAAGAAAATCTTTAAACAAAATATTTCTCATCTTATTAAATATTTTTGCTATAGTTTTCAATTTGTATCAATTAATGCTGCATTAATACCTAAATAAAAGAAATCACACCTTTAGCATATGTTAGAAATATGGATGACAGATCAATAAAAAGAAATGATAGCAAAGGACAATTTGAGGTCTGTGGAGGTTTTAAACTTTAAGCAGATATTTAATATATCCAAATCCCATCTTCCATTCACATGAGAAGTTTTTTCTACTGCAACTTTATTCATAAGTTTCTAAACCTTCAGAATTCTTTCTTTAGAAAGGAGATAGTCAAGTGCACTAGATAGAACTAGATAGTTCATAGTTTGGGCAGCTTTATAAGCACTGCATTTTTTAATTGATTCCCAGGTCCTTCTCAGCGAATGTCATCAAATTATGTCTCTTCTGTCAATACTGAATAAAATCATTATGCAAATAGGACTGTACCTTTAAATCACCTTTAACATCATATTGAGATTAATCTGTTTGGCATTTACTGCTAGGCACAACAATTAGAATCACATGAGTGTACTGCTATAGCAGTCTACAATGGAGGTAAACAACCATGATTGCTGATGTATGGTGGTGGGGGGAGAAGAGAAAAGACATGAATGAAATGGGCAATGAAATTAGCTCTTTCTCAAAGTCTGATGGCACTTTGGAGATTCTACACATTAAATTCACATATACATCTCTTATTGAAAAAAGTTCATGTTATAGCAGACAAGCTGTCACAGAAATCTCAATCTCCTGAACTGAAATACAGGTAACTGACTCTGCATGCTTATATTTATTCATTGATACAATTATTTATTCTTGTTCAAATCTAATCCTGTGCTAGATTATGCACATATATTTATATATAGCCAAGCAAGGTTGTAAATCTGAGATTTCTATAAAAAAATTATAGACTGTTTTGAATTTTCTAAATATGATGACTTAGAAACGAACTAAAGTGTTTAGAAAATTAAGGTTGCTTTAAATTCACTAAAAGGATTTCTTATACTGGATTTCTGTTCTTAGGAAAGGCCTCCTTAGCTGTGGCAAAAGCACAACTGTACATGATATACGAAGTCTTTGAAGAAGTAAGTAAAAAGAAGTTAGGATTTAACAAAGCTTACTGATTGAGTTCACAGAGAAAGTATTATTGTTGCTAAATGAAAATGAACCTTAATAAGAGCCACTTCTTTCTTTGCCCCAGACTTTGAGCTATCACTGCGGTCTCAACACACTTGGCCACACTGCAATGCAGTTTCTTAAATGGATTGAATAATGACAAACAGATAAGGAAGAGGCAAAGGGAACCATTTACTGCATGGAGGTAATATACAACACTGGGGATTGCATTGCATATTGACCCTTGGGCGTTCGGTCTCAATCAGCATGCCATGCTACAGCACAGTAACACATAGCCATGTTGACAACACAGAGCTGAATTTCAGAGACTCACATAATTGCCTGCGAGAAGGTACAGGAGCACTTCCATAAGCTGTGCCCTGTAAATAAAACACATTTTTTTTTTTTTTTTTTGGAGCAAATGATGTCAGCATTAGTAACACTAGATACGGTGGATAAATGAATAAGGATAATGAAGAGATACAAAATAAATAAATGTGGTTCATGAAGCTTCTTTTATCAAACAAGGTCTTTGAGTTACTAAATTTGGCAGACAAATATATATTAAAATAAATTTTAGGAAATTAAGTTAAAAATATATATAAATATAAAGTAAACCAAAACAAGAAAGTAAAATAAAAATTACAGCAAAAGATTGGAACATTTATACTTGACAGAATGGAAGTTCTGGGAAAAGTAGAACACACATGATATTTATGAAGTGGCCTCCTTAGAAAGTAGGTTCCCTTGCACCAATTCCTTAGCTGATGCAAATGCTTTTTCAAAACATTTTAAACTAAGCTTGAACTACTAATTGCTCTTTTATTTCTCTACCTGTGCAAAAAAGTTGATCCTTGAAAAGCAGCATAACTTGAAAAGGGAAAAAGTTGTTGAATGAAAATATTAATTGTATAGACACCAAAGTTTGAATGCTTAGATTCTGAGCACTTGCTATATCCCTCCAGTTAGCAAAGCTCTGTATAAATAGAAAGTACAATTTAAATATCTATTTTTATTACCAGCAATGACCTTTGTCGCAAAATTATTTTATAACACACTCAAAGTAGATGTTTGAAAACACTGAGCAAATAAAAATCTCTGTGAAAAATCAATACTTAGTATTAAATATAATAACTTACAATAGACAAGAACACATAAAAATGATTAATATTTACTGAGCACTTATTTACTCCGTGAAGTTCCTATACTTACATAGCACATAACAAATTAACTCACATAGTTACCACAACAGTCCCTGAGGGAGTTGTTATTTTTCACTTTTATTTATTACTGTTCCCATTTTTGCTAATAAGAAAAATTCTATTTTGAATTGATTAAGCAATTTTAGATTTGCTTCTGTGTCAGTTAAGAAACCAAGTTATTAAGCCTTGTTAAAAAGTTAAAATGGGGGGGGGGTCTACAACATGATCCCTATTGCTAAAATTTAGTGAATTTTGTTTCTAGTAAAGAATAGCAAATGCTAGTATTAAGGCTTTAGTCTTATAAAAATATACTAAGGAGGGAACATATTTTGTTAAATATTTGAATGCTTGCATTGAAGATTAAAAAATTAAGCTGTGAAAATCCCTTGCTTAAATTTCCTGTGTCTAAGAATATGTTTATATCTCTAGTCTATTTAGGAAGAAGCATGCCCTTTTAGCCATGGGCTATTGGAATTTTTCTGGTGTAGGTTTAAATAAATTTTGCTTTGGATAATGGTTTGTGAGTGAATTTTATCAAAGAATTGCATGAAGCTTCACTTAGAAGAAAGCACAGTAGTTAATAAACTTGCCATGGAGGCATAAGAACAGACTATGATTACCAATTCCATCAGCTATTTACATCAAACAAGCATTGAACATCGAGCTATTCAAGACAGAATCTTGAGCACGTTGATGTTTTTGAATTTGAGGTTAAGTGCAGAAATCAAGGAAGGTAAACGTTTAAGTACTCTTCCAGCATTGTATTTGAAATGGGACAAAGTTATACCTACACTATTTGGATGGAAAGAAATCAAAGGAATATCCAGATCAGAAAGGGAATCTGGCTTAATCTGGAAAATTTAAAAATAGGATATGCACACATAGATTTATCTGATTCTACAGCACAAGATGCACTGCATAGGTCAATTTTTTAAAAAGGTTATCATTATTTGCAACAAATTTATTCAGTTTTTTAAGACTTTTAATGTGTCACCTCAATGCCAAGTAACAAAAATCTAAAACAATGGTTCTCAACCTTCCTTATGCTATGGTCCTTTAATACAGTTCCTGTGGGTGCGACCAACAGGTTGAGAACTGCTGATGTAAAACAACAAAAACTACTATTATTTTAAAGTTCTGTTATTAAATCTCAGAGAAAATAAAAATCACATTATTTTTCCTGTTTATTTATAACACATTTCCAAGGTCTGCAGTATGTTACAGAAAAGTAAGATCTCTAATAATCTAAACCATAAATTGAAAAGGAGAAATAATATAACATTGAAATACAAAGGATCATCATTGGTTACTACAAAAAAAAATTCCATGCCCAAGAATTTGAAAATGTGAAGGAAATGGACCAATACCTAGAATTACACCACCCTGTTAAAATCAACCAGAAAGATTTAGAAATTTTGAACATACCAATATCAAGCACTGAAATTGCATCAACAATACCAAATTTTCCAAAAGGATAGGTCTTGGACCAGATGGTTTCACACCAGAATTCCATCAAAACTTCAAAAAGTCACTCATACCTAAATTACAGAACCTATTTCAAAAGATAAAGTAGGAAGAAACTCCCCAACACATTCTATGAAGCAAACATCATGCTAATACAAAAGCCAGCAAAGAACCAACTAGAAAGGAAAAATACAGATCAATATTATTAATGAATATTGACACAAAAATGTCAATAAAATTCTAGCAAACGGAATACAGCTACATAGTAAAAAAAATTACACATCGTGATCAGACGGATTTTATCCTAGATATGAAAGATTTGTTCAACATACATCATTCCATAAATGTAATTCATCACATAAATAGAAGGAAAAACAAAGACCATAGATCCTCTCAATAGATGCAGAAAAAGTATTCAACTAAATTCAGCATGGCTTTCTGACAAAAACACTTAAGAAAATAGGCATAGATGGGATAATCCTTGAAATGATACAAGCTGTCTAAAACAAACCCATAGCCCATATAATATGAATCAAATAAAACTGAATACTTTCCCACTTAGAATTAGGACCAGACAAGGATTCCCACTTTTACCACTGGTATTCAACATAGTGCTGGAAGTTTTAGCTAATGCAAGCAGACAAGAGAAAGGTATCAAGGGTGTTCAAATGGGGACAGAGGAGGTCAAACACTCGCTTTTTACTGATAATATGACCTTATACTTAGAAAACCTTCAAGGACTCAACCTCAAGCCTCCTGGAAGTGATCATGAAATAAAGTAACATCTCAGTATACACAATCAATGTCCACAAATCAGGAGCTTTCATATACTCTAATAACAGTCAAACTGGGAATCAAAGAAAAAGACACAATACCCTTCACAGTAGCTCCAAAGAAAGTGAAATACCTGGGAATATACCCAACAAAGGACATGAAGAATCATTAAAGAGAGAACTAAAAAACCCTGCGAAAAGAAATAGCAGAAGACATTAACAAATGGAAGAACACCATATGCTCATTGCTAGGAAGGATCAAGATTGTTAAAATGTCCCTACTACTCCAAGTGTTCTACAGATGTGATGCAATCCTCATCAAAGGACCATCATCATCAAAGTACCAACATCATACTTTGAAGAACTTGAAAAAATAGTACTTCATTTCCTATGGAACCATAAAAAAACCCAAATAGCCAATACAATTCTAAGAAATAAAAACAAATCCGGAGACATCATGTTACCAGACTTCAGCATATACAAGTATAAAATGATCAAAACAGCATGGTACTGGCAGATAAGATAGAGATAAGATCTATGGAATAGAATAGATAATCTACAGATGAACCCAGCCGTGTATCAAAATATGCATTTTGAACATTTGCAATAGACTGCTTATTGCAGCTCTATTTACAGTCACCAAATGGAAAAACAACCTAAATGCCCACAAACCCAGGAATGGATTAACAAGCTGTGGTATGTATGTATATATATATATACATATATATACATATATATATATTGCTTCATACATACACTCCTGGGAGAAGAGCTCAGCTCAATTCTAGGTTGGGGACAGGGGACTGAGGGAACAGGGACAGGGGAGGAGAGAGGGGGATGGGAGGTCATGGTGTATGACACATTTCTTGGGGGAGGGACACAAATATAGGAGGGACTTTACCTAACAAATATAATCACTGTAACCTGGTTCTTTGTACTCTAAATGAACTGCAAACAATGAAAAAAGTCTGATTTTGATAAATCGAACAAAAACATACACCGGGGTAAAATCCCTATTTAATAAATAACGCTGAAGAACTGTTTAGCTACCTATAGAAGACTAAAACTGGACCTATACCTCCCACCATTGACAAAAATTGACTCTCACTGGATAAAAGATCTAAATTTAAGACATAAAATGATGAAAATTCTAGAAGTGTGGGAAAAACTCTCAACATTGGCATGGGAAAATATTTTATGAAGAACACCCCTGTAGCAATTGCAACAACAACAAAAATAAATGAATGGGATATGACTGATTGAATTTTGAAGAGGAAGAACTTGGTTTTAAATTTTAATCTAACTGGTATCAAAAAAGTTTATTGAATGTTACTTGTTACATTCCAAAACCTGATGTAAAAGAAGATCAGACAAATAAGTTAATGAACTCATCCTAGAAAAAGTACTACATATCTATTACTGAACATCACTATATCACCTTCGAAGTAATTCTCTTGGGAAGCTATGCACTGACACCAGCACCTAGTCCACCCTTCAAACCACTTTTTCTATGATGAGTTGCAAACTAAATTGTCAGACCTCCTGTGATAATGGCTCAGATTGACATTCCAGAAAAAGTGCTCCAAGGCTGCACAGAAGGGTGGACTAAGAACTGTCATCAGTCATAGTTTCCCAAGGAGAGTACTTAGACAGTGATCATAGTAATAGTCAGCAATGAGGTATTTTTCTAAATAAATACAATTTTCCACATTTTTCTAGATTGAATTTGGGAACCTAATTAACCTTGCATGTGTACATCCTCTGAGTTGTCTTTCCAGATCATATTTCTCCTTTCCAGTTACCTAGTTCTGTGTCAATTAAGTTTCCTTTGCTTATACTTTATACAGGTGACTGTTTTTTTATCTGTATTTTTCATTATATTGTTAATCATTTAACTTACACGTTTTCCTCAGTGGAATATTTACAATTAAAAAATGCCATCATATGTCAGCATAAAGACCAAATATAGACAGATTTATCACATATAAAATCAAAGAAAATGCATTTCCAAAGTGATCATTTATTCAATCCAGACTTCATAAACTAAATATATGCATGTCAGTTAAAAATAAAGAATAGTCAACCTGACTATTTTTTCTTCAAGTAATACTTGGTTGGGGCAACTAACAATTAGGTATTACCTTATGGAGCCTAATCATTGCTAAAAAAAAATACTATTCTTAAGACAACTGTTTGGTATAAACAGCTTAAAACCAGTTAAAAATGTATTTAAGGAGATATGATGATGGGGCCTAGATTCTCATTTCCCACATCATGTTTATTCTAAACAATTTTCTTTCTAAAATGTTAATTTTAGAAAGTCCATCTATTTTCTGCACAGATAAGGTTACAAAACGTAAAGTCTACAGGCAACCTTCAGAATGGGAGAAGGTATTTGCATGTTATGAATCTGACAGAAGGCTGATAATCAGAATTTATAGAGAACTCAAAGTAATCCATAAGAAAAAAGCAAACAATCGCATTAATAAGTGGGCAAGATGAGAACAGAACCTTCTCTAAAGAAGATAGATGGTTGGGCAACAAACACATGAAAAAAATGCTCATCATACCTACTCATCAGAGAAATAGAAAACAAAATCACTTGGAGATATCACTTAACCCCAGCGAGAATAGCCTACATCACAAAGTCCCAAAGCTGTCGATGCTGGCATAGATATGGATAGAAGGGAGCACTTTTACTCTGCTGATGGAATTGCAAACTATTATAGCCTCAAGGGAAAGAAGAACGTAGAGTCCTTAAAAAGCTAACAGTAAATCTTCTATTTGATCCTACAATCCCATTACTAGGTATCTACCCAAAAGGAAAAAAATATATATATATATTATTTTATCATAAGGGCATTTGCACTAGAATGTTTATCACAGCCCAATACACAATCACCAAGACATGGAATCAACTCAAATGCCCATCAACTCATAAATGGAATAATAAACTGTGGTATAACAGGGAATACCATTCGGCCATAAAAATGATGAAGACTTTACATGCTTTATATTTACCTGTATGGAGCTGAAGAACACTCTTCTTTGTAAAATAGCCCAAGAATGGAAAGGCAAGTATCTGACCTGTTCACTCAATACTAATGTGAATCCAATAGATAAACAACCACACCCCCGCATAAGAGAGAAAAAACAAAACAAAACAAAACATTAATACAAGTAGGGGAGGAAGGAGAAGGAGAGAAAGAGAAGAGGGGAGGAGGGAGGAGGGAGGAGGATGGGAAGCTAATGGGCACAATGTAAGGGTATACAGCCCACCCCCGGGTGAAAAGGTCAACTACAATTTGAAATTTACCTAACAAATGCAAATTTACCTAACAATTTGAAATTTACCTAACAAATGCAAACACTGTAACCTACTAATTTTATCCTTACATTAATCTGACTTATTTTATTTTATTTTATTTTATTTTATTTTATTTTATTTTATTTTATTTTATTATTTTACTTGAGACAGAGTTTCACTTTGTTGCCCTCTGTAGATTGCTGTGGCATCATAGCTCACAGCAACCTCAAACTCCTGGACTCAAGTTCTTGCCTCAGCCTCCCAAGTAGCTGGGACTACAGGCGCCCATCAGAATGCCTGGCTATTTTTAGGGATGGGGTCTAGCTCTTCCCTCAGGCTTTTCTTGAACTCATGAGCTCAGGCAATCCACCCACCTAGGCTTCTCAGAGTGCTAGAATTACACATGTGAGCCACTGTGCCTGGCCTAATCTGACATTTTTTAAAAAGTCCATCTATAACTTGGCATTTCAATTGCAATAACAATTAACAATTTTTAAGGTATTAAAATATCCAAATAAAGTACATAACTTGCTCATTTAAGCCATGGTAAAGAACAAGACGGTGTTCAATTTTTTGCAGGAGCTTAATACAGCAAAGAACTACCCTACATTTGAGTTTCCCCCCACCCAACACAAACACACAAATAGTACAGTTCATGGATATCATTTCCCTTATTGAACTAATATTTTTACATTTCACAATGCTTTACAGCACATCATATGCTTATTTCATAGGTTTTGCTATGTCAGAGATGACAAAATTCCCTAGGATATGATTTCACCTCCATATTATAGCTTTACTAGTCTTACATATGAAAAATAGGAAGAATTACCAAAATAAATTTCCATAGTAAAAAAACAGAAAAGGACACTGAGAGCCCTGAACCAAATTTTTTCAGCTCCCACATCCAAGGGACTTAGTACCAGATTTTGAGCCTGTATGGTAAAGGTGGATGACAGGACAGAGCAAGCTAGGACACTGTGGGAGGCTGTTCTGTGAAGCATGTGAATCTGGTAATTTTCATGATATTAATAATTCATCTTAGTTGTAAATAACAACTGAAACATTCCATGATTCTGGAAGAGAGAACAAATATGAAAAAACAGAAATTCCTAAAAGAAAGGCAAGAAATGCCTTAAAAAACACAAAACGATGTGATGAACTTCCTCACTACCTTCCTACTCCTCTGGAAGTATTTATTCAGTGAAGAATATAATAATAATAAATTGTAGCCATAGTTCAGAACACAGAGATAGAAAATTATAATATATAATTTTTTTAGAATGAGAGTCATTACCACTTTTACCTGAAAAAAATTTTAAAAATAATATCTCAAGTATAATTGAATAAGAATTCAGTATTCATTCACTGGCTCCTGGCAAAATAGTGCTAGACCTGGATTGGAAATAGGAGTATTAGAAAACACTTAAGTAACACTTTATCCAAAAGCCTGCGGCCAAGTGGTTTTCAAAATTCAGAATTATTGAAATTTACAAAATAAAACCCTTCGCTCTGTCTAGAGCTGGAATAATCAAAGACATCAATATTTCTGCAGCAAAAATATAATCCGACTGTGATTGAAAAGAAAACTGTAAATAGCTTCTTTTCAATTCCAATCAGGTCATTTATGAATTACTTGGTAGCAAATAATTTTCAGGGCATTTTGTTTGCTTGTTTGCATTCTGGATCTCAGAATTGCAGATAAGGGACTAAAAAGTTACAAGATTGTTAAAAATTATATAATTAGAAAATAAGAGGATATACAAATTTTTAGAGTTTGAATTGTATTACCATGTGTATCAGAAACTCAGAAAGTTAAAATTCTCCTGATAACGAATACTTTAAAAACAATTAGTTGTTCAAGAAAATAGAGTTCAGATTCTACCATGTACAGAAGAGTTGCCTAGTATTTGAAATCATCATCCACAAATACAGAAATCTTATCTTGATCTCCTTCATGGTGTCTACATGTGGAAATACTATGATTTAGTTAATATAACCATTTTAAATGTTCTATAATGACATTATTTTAAATAATGACAAGACATTACTGACAAAGACATCAATATCCTATGTCCCATCATGCTTTTTGGTGGAATTTCTATTGAAACGTATGAGAGCAGTGTTTCAAGTATTTATATGCCCTGCAGCACTATCCTCAAGGATTAAACAAAAGACATGGCTCAGTTTCAGGAGTCTGTAAAATGCTTGGCAGGTCCCTGAAATTGGAAACTATTCAGGTGTGTGCATTTTAGGCACCTAAATTATACTTGAAATAACTATTGGTTTTATGCCTACTTCGATTCTTGCTTTGATATTTATTTTAACCCTTCATTAAAGTGCTCCAATTAAACATATTAAACTTCCTCTTGAAATATAGACCCATCTGCCCAGGCATGCTCTTGATCTGCCACCTTGGTTGACATACACTGATGAAATCACTTGCTCGTTAATCAAACCTGGTCATATACAGAACATTGAATAAGAATTCAGTATTCATTCGCTGGCTCCAGGCACACACCCCCAAAAGCAACACAGCGCTAGACATGGAATGGAAATAGGAATATCAGAAAACTCTTTCAATAGACTAAATTTATTGTACCCAGATTGTTACCTTTACGTGACAAAAAAACAATGATAATCAGGGTGAAATTCTACAGAACTCATTTCCGGAATAATTCTTCAGCCATGTTTTAAATTTGAAGGTAGTACAAAGAAAACCGAGACAATAAAATAAGATTTACTTTCGATCTCTTAGCTACTAAAAAGGGAGAGATACACAAAAATACACATAAATAAATAATTAAATACATATGTAAGTAAATAATAGTGATAACATGAAACCCTTTATCTTCTACAACAGCCTAGTAGATATTCAAAAATGAACCCTACAAGGGTAATGATAAATCACATTCTCATTGCCCCTAAATAAATGCTGTTAGATCTAAATATTTCTATTAAGAAAATAACCACTTGAAAATGCACTAATAAAATTAAGTGTATGTCCTTCATTTTTACCTACTTCTAATGTTATTTAAAATAGTTTTGCGGGTAATAAAACTGTACATACATTAACAAACATTCTTGAAACAAATGTCAGTATCATTAAAGTACTGCTAGTTTTAACAAATACATATAATTATTTGTGAAATATATATTAAGTTGTCTTAGGTGACTTAGCTTTACATTCTTTATTCTTTTCTTAAATTGACCCTGTTGAAAGTTATTCTACAATTTTCAGCAATATAACTCCTGCTGCTACTTCAGTAAGAAGCACAGGAGGTGGGCATGTACTCTGATGGTACACTGAGGATATGAAATGCAGTATCACCCACAAGGAAAACACAAATTCCTCTGCATGCTGTATATCATTGTAACTTATAATAGTAATCACAACTTAACTGTATTTCCTGGGGATTTCCCAAGGCACAGCCAAAGGCAATCAGTTCCTCCCAGCTAGTCAAGCTAGACATAAATGTCCTGTGTTTCTTTCCTTACTTAAATATTGCCCTAAGCCCTTTTCTTTTATTATATCCCTTTGAAATAGAGTGAACCATTTCCCAAAAGACACTTATCAAGAAGAAGGTTGACATTTGCAACAATAAGAAACAGCATACACTGTGTATTAATATGAGTGCCTGAAAAACTTGACATGCATCCTTCTAATTATTTTAGAGTTCTCCTCTCTGGCTGTGCATTCATTTATTATCAATAGAAAATGAAGTCTTTTAAATGTCAGTACTCTTCACACTACAGAAGCAAGAAAAATAAACTAATACTGAGCAGATTCCATTAAGTTGTTTTTGTTTTGTTTTGTTTTTTTATGGTAGAAGCAGAGATAAGCATTCTCTTAATTTTTTTCCCATTTGGCACAGATGTATAAATTATGATGAATTATAATTATGATATACTTTTTATTACAGAAAAAAGGACTCCTTAAAAGGATCAAGAGATAAATTTAATAATTCTAAAGTACACACCTCTTATACACGTGCACATACACACATTTTAATACCCGTCAATGATCCTCTCAACTTTCGGGTGACCCTTGAGGTTGCTATAAGCCTGCCTTTACCTACTTCTTTAAATTTACCTATCAGTCTACCAGATAACACTTAGACTGACTGTTAAATAGAATAGGAAATGGAAAAATATGTAGATTGTTTAATGTAAGGAAAAAGAAGGTAATTATGCAAAGTTTATGTCTTAACTGGTTAAAATTGAACTGTATCTGAGTAAGTTTGTATGTTGAAGGTACAATAACATTCCAATTATCAAAAGCTTCTTGTTAGGAAAGTGGTAAAAAGGAAACAAAAATATTCAAAAGCATGAGTAAAACATGAAGCTGAAAGTGAAATGGTCATGAAAAGTAAGCGTGATATCGCAACACAGCACTATACCATAGCTGGAGAATATAGCCATCTTGGGCCAGAGTATCTGTTAAAAGATAAGGAGTCAATACCCTCTCATTTGGAATATCAGACCAGACAGGTAACCACCAAAGAAAGTCTGTAAAACCAGGAAGAACAAAAAAATGTATTTCTTGGGCGGTGCCTATGGCTCAAAGGAGTAGGGTGCTGGCCCCATATGCCAGAGGTGGCGGGTTCAAACCCAGCCCCAGCCAAAAACTGCAAAACACAAAACAAAAAAAATGTATTTCTTTAGTTAAACATTTTCTTTTAATCTGAAACATGTGGAAATCCATTCAATCATCTGTATTTTAACATGAGACCAAGGCCTTTCTTTGAATTAAGATCTTTTCCATGTCCCCTTCCTTTTTCTTGGATAGTCCCTTGGTAATTTCTCAAATTTGACTGTAAGTTTATTTAAAGTGGCTTTAGAGCTTAGAGATCCTCGAAAATTAATTTAAATTTGGATTCTTTTTGTGTATTTACTTATTTCTCCCAGGTTTTTCAGTATGTAAAATACTTTCTACAGCATTAAACTTGGTTTTGCTCATTCCTTGGCCTATTTTATCAGTTTACCTGAAATTTCACTCGTTAATCTAATAACAATAATTACACATTCATTTCAACTAGAATAAAAATGGTATGGGGGAAAACTTATGGAATAGAAGTTGACAGGTTAATGGGAGAGGTGCCTGTCATTTTCAGCCCCACAGGTTTCTAGAAGGCATGTGTCATTTACGTTAATTCAGTGAGTAGGTTAAGTGGAGTCTTCCTACAATCTGGAAGATAAAGTTAATGTAAAATTTTGTTCAGAACTCATTTTTAATATAGGATAAGTTTTGATAGGTACATACACTAATAAAGTATTAATTTTCTGCTGTTTATATGACAATCTTCAGTTATCTGGAAAATTCTCCTAATTCACAATACTTTAAAATCTTGAGTTGGTAGACTAATGTAGTTTTATGTATATTGATGTGTAATAGTTTATATAACTCATTATTAATTAATTTTCAATGTAGCATTTATGTTGAACATTCAATAGATGTTTCATATTTACTAAAAATGTTCTAAATTGACCACAATTCCAAAGAAGGATTTTAGAGACTAACATTCAATTTTAATATTTGATAAGTGAAATTAATCTATTATTTCTCTAAGGGGTTAATAGTTATAGACAGTAGCCACTGAAAATTCTAGTTAAATCTCTAAAAAACGTCAGTAAGTTACAGCTGATATTGCTTTCTTATGGCTTAGTAAGACCAATATAAAAAAAAAAAAATTCAGCTTATACACAATTAACCCCCATTGTGTTTTTAGTCATTTTAGCTAAAAAAAAAAAAAAAAAAGAAAGAGCGAGAGAGAGGGAAAAGGAAAGAATATTAGATGTACATTCAGATAAATATTATAATCTCTGTAATATTTCAGTAAAATTCTTTTTAGAAAATGTTTTATTTATTAAAGGACAGATAATTTGGAATTATTTTATGTAAATAAAAGAAAATAAACCACTTATTATTGAGAAAATGCTTGATATTTTTAAAATATTAAAAACTACAAAGATTACAAACCATATATCTAATGATAACTACAACCAAAGTAAATTTCTGTCTTACTCTCGAATCTACCATGCTCAGTTGCATTTAGGGCCTTTAGTCCTATATTACTCAGGAGCAGGTTAGCAACTTTGGACACTGGCAAAATAAAGACACAAATTTGGCATATGTATGGAAAAAGAGGACACTTGCTACTTACTAATTTTTCAAAGCAACATAGTAAAGATTAAAAAAGTATAATTGAGTAAGATTCTTTCTTGTTCTTAAAGTCCAGTTCAGTGTTGTTTCCGATTGAATTATTTACGTGGGGTGTAGTGAGACACTACAATTTCAAGTGCTCAGAGCTTCTCAAAGTTTTAGTCTTATATATATCTCATTTAATAGTCACAGAAGTTACAGGAGGGAGCATTTCCTTGAGGTGAAAATAGAAGCGGAGAAATTTTAATAGATTGTGCAAGTTTCCAAGATTAGTAGTACACAGCAGATATTAAGTGTAAACTAAAGGCATTCTGCCTCCATAGTCCAAATATCATAATGACAGTCTGCTCAGAAGAAAGCACATGGGATAATGTAGAGACTACAATCATGTCATAAGAGAAAAAAGTTTAAAAGAAGTAGAGGGTACTCAGGAAAAGAGAAAATTCAGGGTACCCTATAACCAACTTCTAATGTACTGCCAAGTATAAAACATACAAAAAATTGTATTATCCTAATGAAGCAGGTCAAGGACAAAGGATGAAGAGGAAAAGTGCCAGATTTGGAAACTTACATACTTGACTAACAGTGAAAGCTAATGCCAGAGGGTTTGGATACAGACTGGGTTAATATCTGAGGGTGCTGGAAGGCCCAGGGGTAGGGAACAACACATTTAGTTACAATGCCGCCTCAAGTGTGGCTATATTTTGGTATCATCTGAAAAATTACTGGTACAAAAAACGCTCATGCCCGGGTGCCTTCAGCAACAATTCTGATTCAACTGGTATGGGTGTAGCCTAGGCATCGGAATTTTAAAAAACTTCCTAGGCTGTTGTTTCTAACATTTAGCCAAACTTGATGACCACTGGACTATAAGTCCTATAAAGTACTTGTCACTCTTGAGAGTCTTTTGTCATCATTTGACTCAAACTGAAGTAGAACCATGAACCTTAGTTAAGTTTTGAAAATTCGTTTTTCAACAGGGGACCATCTTCCATAGCATAGTATTTTTGACCATATATTTGGACTCAGAATGAAATTCTCTCTGTTCACTAAACTCTGTAAGGCTCAGTTGCTTTAATTAACATGGTTGGAAATTAGGTATCTTCCCTTTATGGGTTGTTAAGAGGATTAATGTAAGATCTAGCACAACCCCAATAGTAATTACTTGTCTGACTAATTCCATTGAGGTTGAAAGTATAGTAGAAAACATTTTTTCCTCCCCACATCCCACACCTGGGTGTGTGTGTGTGTATACGCAGAGAATGATGCGAGGAGAGAACAGTGTGTTATACTGTTGGATAATTATTGACTGCTTTTACTCTTTGGCTTTATATTGCGTATATTTTACACCCTTTAAGCTTACTCAGCGTGCTTTGACGTTTAAAGTGAAAGTGTAAGCTCACCCAGGTGTTTAAAGTAATAGTATACAGGAACTGAGGTCATAAACACCCAGCTATCTATTCGCAGCAACCCTGGAAGTTAATCCTGCTGTGAATTGAATTAATTTTGAAGTTTGTGCCTCTATGAATCTGACAGACCATAATACACATAAAAGTATAAATATATTAACACATTCTGCTCTTCTTGTTCTTTGTCTTAATCTTTTTGCAATTGCTTCCCTTCCCAATTGCTACTCAGTTGAACAAACCCTCTTTTGTAGAAATATCAAGGTCATGTTCATGTTTGTATGAGCTCGTATCCTTTCATGACTATCACGGCCTCTTTTAGACCGCAAGGAAAATGAATGTCAGAAAAGAGGGTCCCAAGAATGCCTTGAGAACAAACATGCACCCCCTTTCGTACAAAGAATTTAATTAAAACGAAATCATGAGACCAACATTTCTGTTTCTAAAGAAAGGAAAAAGGCTATGAGTTTACAAAGTCTCTTGAATATGTATCATCGAGATAACATTCAGACAGTAACATTCATCACTTCTATGATGATGCTGATAAATCTTGCTTCTATCGAGACTATTTTTAATAACATCATTTTATATTTCAATTATCCTCATACTTTTATTTCTTTGTTTTTTTCCTTATTATCCCAAAGCTCTTTTCTTTTTTGCAATGTGATTGTTTTTGTAGAAAATTTAAATTTATTTGCATGCTATTACTAAAATTTAAAGCCATTTGGAGTAACAGCTGTCAGGTTTTTCTTTCTTAGACTTATGAAATGGAAAAAAAAAAAAAAAAAAAAAAAAAAAACCCAAGCAGCGCCTGTGGCTCAAAGGAATAGGGCGCCAGCCCCATATGCTGGAGGTGGTGGGTTCAAACCCAGCCCCAGCCAAAAACTGCAAAAGAAACAAAAAACAAAAAACCCTAGTATTGTAATGTACAAAATATGACTTCTTATCCTGGATGTATGTTCAATCCAAGTTAGGTCTATTCTCTCCACTTTAATTTCTCACCTGGAAATTAATTAAATGAATTATATTTATAAACCATATTTTGGTAAGATTAGGTAAATAGAAATGAGGGATTTATTTTTTCATTTTAGCATAGAACTTGATATATAATAAATAGCCCATGAATAAGTCTGAGGGCACTTATATCCATAACTAATTATTTGTGTGATCTTGAATTATCACAAGATCTTTGAGCTTTAATAATCTTACTGTAAACAGAAAAATACTAACTCATACTTTGTGTCACAAGGTTGCTGTTACAATCAAATGATGTAATATGAGGGCCGAACTTTTTAAAAGTGCTTTACAATTTCAAGTTATTATTAAATATCAATATTAAATGTTAAATATTAACTTGACTTATCTGATCATGTGTTTTCATAGGACAAGCAAAAGAGACATATGAACCACAGCATTGGGAAAAATGGGAGCTCTTTCCAGAAAGAAGGTATTAAAAGGACTTGTCCGAAAATGCTACTGGCAAATTTTAAAAAATTCCATGCTATTTTCTCTCATTGCACACAAAATATTATTACCTGAAGTTTTTTTAAAGGGTTACTTTAAGTGATTTTTAGTGGATTACAGTTTTGTATATGGTTTATCTTTGATTCTCACACTGTGAGAAAAATATATTTCTAATCAGCCGACTCAATGATCACAAATTCTGAATTAGTGAAATCTAAAGTAGTAAAACGAATTAACCACAGCATTTTTCTAACGTGAAATAAATAAAATAGTCATTGATATTTATATGGTTAAAAATATTGGGTATAATGTTTTACTTCCCACTAAAAAAATCTCATTTCTTAAGTGCTCTTTTGGAAAACAATACCTCACTAAAGCAAATTTGTCGATGGTTAACAGCTTCCAGTTAAATGTTTAAATATTAAATCTTCATTTTCCATAAGTATTTCCAAAGTAAAGTTGCAACTAAAGTAAGAAAACATATTTCTATCTTCAAGTTAACACTAAATACTTTACTTGGTCTCTTGGCGCATATGCAGCTTGGGGGGAAGTAGCATTTGCATAGCATTTTCTGAGGCACACAGCCATTTAATTCTAAGAGGAATAATTCTGATTCAGCACACATCAAATATTTTCTTCACAAACACCCAAACCTAAATTCACATTCATTGTGCATTTACAACTCAAAAAGTTTATTTTAATTATATATTGTTAAATCTTTCTTTTTCTTAACAAAATATTTTTGACAAAATTCTTTTTTTTGTTTTTTTCTTAAATCATAACTGTGTACATTGATGCATTTATGGAGTTCAGTGTACTGATTTGATATACCATGTGAAATGTTTACATTGAACTAAATAACTCCTCTATCACAATTATACTGTTTAATTTTAACCACTTTAGAATAAATATGTCTAGTTGCCCTCTTTACATTAGATTATGGTTCTAGATAAGCAGAAGTGTGTGTGTATGGGGGGGTGTGTATGTGTATTCAAAACTTACTGAATCCATAAAATTCAGAGGGCAAGTTGAGCTATGAATATTAAGATGTAGAATATATTTCATGGCAAGTTCAGCGTGGTGTTTAAAAAGTTTGGAATTAATTGCTGATTAAATTTTATTACTGAAAAATAAAACAAATATAAAATTGTATTTTGTGAACTCCACTATATTAGGGACCACTTTAGGACAAGCCAAACTTTGTTAAAATAAAATAAAAGCTAATGAGAAGTTAATTATTTTCTCTAACATAACATTTCTACGTATATGCCAATGCTCTCTTTTGGCTGTATATTTTCAAAATTAGTCCCCATTTCATCTAAAGTACATATTCTTAGTATTTGGAGTTTAAATGATGCTTCCTACCTACTTGAAAGAGTGAAACATGATTTTACTCTTAAAATATGCAAATAGACTAAAATAATGAAAAATCTTCATAAAGTGACAAAATGATTTCTACACTTTAGGAGTATATCATAATCGACTATCCTTGTAATATACCAAAATAAATACTGTGTCAGCCAGAAAGAGTTTGGTTAACCCAGGAAGCATAGCAGGTAGAATATGGAGTCCTTCCCAGAAGAGGGTGTTCTGTTCCCAGGAATCTGCTTTACAAGTTTAGTTTCAGCATAGTACCATTTAATGTCAAAACCAAACAAATGATTCCTCAATTAATATGCTTACTAAGCTGATTTTACTATACGTGGCTTTCTTTGAGCCACTGACATAAAAATAAATTGTAGTAACTACCTCCCCACTGTAGTGTTCTACTGAGTTGAATAAATCAGAATGCTGAATTTATACATCAGTCTCATGAACTCAGCTTTTGTGAGTCTGCCTTTGAGAGAGGGATTTGCTCTTGAGATGCCAAAGTAGTTTGTGGTCATGCCATACTAATGGATAGATACTTGAGCTTTTGAAAAATCACTATTAACTCTGGTATTCCCTCAATAATAATAATGAAGTTACCAAATACTTAGTTTCTAAGATGTGAGACATTATTATAACTGTTTTTCATACATTCTATAGTCATTAGAGAACTATGAGGTAATTATTTTTATCATATTCTTTTGCAGATGAAGAAATTGAGTCAGAGAAATAAATGATAGAAGCAGGCATCAAATCAAGGCACTCTGTTCTAGAAACTGCTGCACCCCTGACTTCCATGGCGGTCCCTTCAGTCATAACTGGAGGGCCACACAACACGGAAGAGGCACAGCAACACCGGCCACCCATCTCTTTACTGGCGACTCTGTGTTCTGAAGCAGAGATCAGTGGTCAGAGCACAGATCCACAATTTTAGGAAGACAGTGTTTTGAAGGTTGTTTTGCCCATCTTGACATTAACAATTTGTATGAAAGTGTCCCAGAAACACGTGCAAAGCTGTTAGCCAAGGGGCTGAAGGTGAGGAATGGGTAGCTGCTAAGGGTGCTAAGAGCTCAGAATCAACTAAAATTAACATTTTTTTTTCTTTTTTTTTTTTTTGGCCATCAAAGACTTCCCCTAAAAGTTATGAGTCCTCAGTAGACTTCAGAGCTTTAACATTATTATATGAGACAGATTCTGCCAATGCTAATTGAAGATGTGTGGAGACAGACTCCTGGTACTTTGCACTTTGCCATCTTCTCAGATTTCTTAATATTTGTAAGAGTTTTAAAAATCAAGTCCTTATCTACGATCTTAATAATAATGCACAGTTATATAGGAAATTTGAACTTTATGAATCTGAAATCACACATCTATTTATTAATAATGGCCATTGCCTGAGAGTAACTGCATGTTAACATGTTATTTTCTTTATTGCTAAGGCTAATGGATGAAATGAATTTCTGAAAGGACAAATAAATAAATCTGTAATACAGTATCATTTAAAAATAACCTGTACCAATATGTACTTACAATAAACGCTTTTAAGAATGCATATGAAAACTCATAATGCAGGCTTGCTACATAGAATGAACTTTGAGAAGTGCAGAAAAATACAGAAATCTTCTTTTATAATCTAGGATATGTGAAGGGTTGTGAAAAAGTATAACATTCATGATTATTCATGATTATTAGTGACTGATGTTTATTTACTCAACACACATTTACTCTACCCTATTTTAGGCACAATCTTGGTGAACTGAGGATTCAGCAGTGAATGCTAAAAATTCTATGTGCTCATGACTATTATCACAGATTCTAATGAGAGGAGAAAGATAATAAAAATTATCAAATATGTAATGTGTAAGGAAATGATTAATGTTTTCCTATTAGGGAAGATGGTTAAGAAAGAGAAGAGAACTAGATGGAATGAGAAAAAATAATCCATGTAGTTATTGTTTGAAGAAGAGCATATCTGGGTGAAGAATGAATAGCAGATTAAGAAGTGCTAATTGTAATCAGTCTTATTAAGCTAAGTCCCATTTTTGTGTCCTTATAAAATGCAATGTAAGTAAAATCATGAAGGATGAATAAGATTTTTGACAAAGAATAGTTAAGAAAAGTAAAATATAAGGAGATGAGTTAGCTTGAACAAGGCAGAATATTGAGGAACAAGGTGGATATTTGGAGAATACACAATAATTTGGATGAAGCATAAGATATACACAGGGAAGAAGGGTTAAGCGAGGCTGAGAGGAAAGTAAAAATAAATTGTAAGCAATAAGGACCTGTAATTTAGGAGTGGCAACAGAAAAGGGACATGCTGTAAAATTCAGAAGACAGAACTGAAGGCTGGGCAGGGTGGCCACACCTGTAATCCTAGCAGTCTGGGAGGCCAAGGCAGGTGGACTGCTTGAGCTCAGGAGTTTGAGACCAGCCTGAGCAATAAAATCTCTCACAAGTTACTACTGGAAATATGACCCTCTTGCTTGAATGTTATTATATGGTATGTGTGTATGTATATATGCTCCTATTACATGCACATATGTAATAGTATATAATTTTAATATATAAATATTGATATTATAAATATAATATTTATATAATATAAATAAAATATTAAGGAATACATATGAGAACAAATATAAATGAGAACATTTGTGGTTAAATATGAATTAAATAACTATGTAATCTCCAATTTTAGATATTAATAAACAGCTATGTAAGCATCGACAATTGCATAGGTGCTTTAATTCAATCTCTGACATTCTTGCAATGACACACAAAAACACACAGTAACAATAGTGAAAGTCAATTAAGACACCACCACATGTTGATGCAAACACCATTGTGAGACACTGGTATACCAAGATTATACAATTTTGCCAAGTTGTTCGTACAGTGCTTCCAATATCAGCCTATGGTGGCAAGTTCATGAGCGTAATTGTCAAAGCTTATATACACATATTTTTATAATAGAAGCGCTCCATATAAGCAGGTACAGAGTGGTTTTTGTTGTTAACTATCTTTAAGAAGCAAAAAATCCAATGTATTTAATAAAACAAGTGAGGAATTTCTTTTCTTTTTTTTTTTTTCTCAAGCCATCTAGATGGATGATAGGAAGAATCTACATTCCTAATAAATTCTCAGCCATGTGTGAAAGGTTTGGGCAACCATTTTATTTTCTATCATATAAAGCAAGTTTATTTCAAGTGCTTATGGGAATCAAAAAAGGGCACTTCTAAGGACAAAGAATTTAAGGAAGATGAGTCCAAAAGAAAACTGTGTCATGGAGTCATGGAAATAAAAAAATCCCTGGGGGAAATTTTAGTTTTGAACATTTTGTATTCCGAAAAAGTTCTTCTTTATTAAGAACCACAACCTTCCCCTCCCCACCTAGAACATTTAGTATATAGCAAGAAGTTTGTCAAATTCTGGTGGTTAAGATTAATATAGCTGACAGTTCCAGCTGAGAAGCAATGAACAGATACACAGCAGATTGAGTATATGATACCCAGTAGAATCTCAATAAATGTTTGCTTACTTAATGAATGTTGGTTACATAGAAATTACCAAGATGGCAGTAAACTTTAGAGTTGAACTTTAAGACTCAGAAAGACTTTCTAGTGTAGATGAAAACTGATATTTGAAAAAAAGGAGGAAGAAATGTTGAGATGTCTGGAATAAAACCTGGAACATGCTGATTGCTTTGCTCAGAGTGTTAAGTGTGAAGTAAGATAAAGCCCTTATCTCTTTAGAGACAGACAGTGAGGCAATATTGAAAGGCAGGTGGCCCATAAAATCAAACCTTCTAGAAATGGTCCCAGAAAGTAACTTTTAGAGCTATAAGGTCCCCCCAAGACTTCTAGCTCTGAACTTTCTAAGAATAAAGGGAGGACATATTTTCTTTTGTAACCACATTTCCCACAACCCCCCTTAGTAAGTAAATATTAAATTACTGAGGAAAGGAAAAGGATATTTTCTTTGTTTTGGCTGCAATAATAGTACTGTCATAGTCTTCTAAAATATACTACACCTGCAAATGTAGAAATGGATTAAAATGTCAGCTAACGCAAAACTTAAAATTTTGGAAACAAAATATAAAACTACACCCTGAATTTTTAGAATAAACATTTTATTTTAGAATAGTTTCGAATTCATAGAAAAATATAAATGATAGTATCTACTTGATTCATGTAGTTTATATTGTGATTAAATTAAATCCATCTTTTAAGATTCTACGGAGTAATCAGAAGGAAGGGCAAAAGAGAAAATTGCTATTATTGGTAACTCTAATACAAAAAACATCTTCACACAGAGTATGTCAGGGAATCTTTTCATGTTCATTAAGCATTGTGGGGAGTTTTTAGTAACTTTTTGGAGTAGTTTTAAATTGATAAAAAAAAACTATGAAGATAGTATGGAGTTCCCATACCCGCCCCAGTTTCCTCAATTACTAACATCTGACATTAGTATAGTGTGTTTGTAAGCATTAATGATCAATATTGATACAGCACTATTAAATGAATCCATGCTTTTCTTCATATTTCCTTAAGTTTTTCTTAATATCATTTTTCTGCTCCAGGGGCTCATGTAAGGTATTACATTACATTTAATCACCATGTTTTCTAGGGTCCTCTTTGGCTATGACATTTTCTTGAACATTCCTTGTTTTTGAGCAACTATGACAGTTCTGAAGAGTACTGCTCACATATTTTGTAGACTGGATCTTAGATGGTATTTAACGATGTTTTCCTAAGATTAGATTTGGACCTTATCTGTTTTTTGGAGAAAAACCAAAGACACGAGTGCTGGTTTCATCACATCAAGCCAAGGGTACCGGTCAATCAAGATGACTCATCATGGGTGATGTTCACCTGATCACTTTGGTAACGTAGAGCTTCTATGGTTTATTTTCTGTAAAGTTAGTCCTTTTGCCTGTTTCCATACTGTCCTGTTTAGAAAGGAATCCCTATGTGGAGCCCACATGGAAACTTAAGGTGTGAGGATTTTGTTCTGCTTCCTGGAGGGAAAAATAGCTACATATATAATTTGGAATTCCTCTACATGAAAATCTGTCCAATTTATTTGTTTATTAATTTGCTTACATATCTATACACTATGGGTATTTAATTTATACTTTGGAATATAATCCAATAGCATTTTATTTATTTTGTTATTGAAATTATTCTAGCAGTGTGCATTGGGAGCTCTTTCAGTTAGCCACTATGCCTTTTTTATTTACTCAAAAATGTGTGTTTTTTTCTTCTGTTTTGATTTTGGTTGCTGTTGTTTCTCTGAGTACATCCTTACTTTCTGGCACTACACAATGATTTGAATTGGTCATTTATCCAGGTACTTTGGTTCCTCTTTTTGGAGAAAAATACTAGAAACACAGATCTAGGCTAAGAAGGTGCTCATGTGAGCGTTGTTGCATCCAGGTCCTCTCAGCTGATAGAACAGGGAAATATGTGCTTGTCTCGCATCCCATCTAGATAGACAGAAAGTCATACACACCTCTCCAGCTGGGATCCCTTCCTACGTGGATCATTCTAGCATCCTCCCTGGCTTCTTTGTGACTTCCCATTCCAATAGTAAAATTTCTGGCTTCTCTAATTCATCTGCTTATTAAATTCCAGTATACAGTATAATGGCTTTAGAATTATTAGCTTTCACATTCTTTTCCAGTTATTTGGACTTTAGCTATTCTAATACACACAGCTACCTATGTTTTTGTTTAATTTGTAATTCCCTGCATATCATACTGTGTGTCTTTTCATATACTTACTTGGTATCTACATATCTTTTTTGTTGAGGTATCTTATAATCTTTTGTTCCTTTTTTAACTGGGTTGTATTGTCTTGCTATTGATTTTTAAAACTTTTTGTATGATTTGAATATAAAGTTTATCAAATAGGTTAGTTATAAAAAATTTCTCCCACCATGTGCTTGTATTTTTATTATTTAACATTTTAATTTGTAGAGATGTTTTTAATTTTAATAAAGTCTAATTTATCAGTTTTTTCTTTCATGAATCATGCTTTTGGTGTTATATCTAAAAACTCATCAACCAAACTTAGGATTTCTCTCATGTTTTCGTCTAAATGTTTTAAAGTTCTGCATTTTACATTAAAATATATGACCTACTTTGAGAGAAAGTTTGTAAAAGAGGTAAGGTCTGTGGGGAAAACTGTAACACTGAATTTCAGAGGTAAACTCAGATGAAAGTAATTAATAGATAGCAGAAGATCGATTTGAAATCATTTAGTATTTGTTCTTTTATAATTCTGAAAATTCCATAACAATTACTCTGAATTATCAATAAATGGGATTGTTCCCTCTCCAAATCAATTTCCTGGTATTCTGTACCTTGATCACTAATATCCTCCAATTATATTGGACATTTTTCTAAGTTCCAAGGGTTTCCCACCTCAGAAGCTTTGCACATTCCATTTTTTCTGTCTCAGACACATTTCCCAGCTTTTCAAATGACTGTTTTTTTTTGTTGTTTTTTTTTTAATTATTACTTCTGCTTATAGATATACTCTAACTATCTGCCAGTTGGTCTAAATTAGTTTTCTCCTCTTACTTTCTTTCATCAATTTCATCCTTTTTAATCATTTACTAAAGATGTAAAATTGCATAGACACCCCCCCCACAGAAGTGTATACACACATGTTCTTCTTTGTGTTTATATCACGTGTATGTGTGTAATATAGGCAGAAATGTACATACATAAATGGAGAGATTTTTTTTAGGCTAAAATATACATAACACTATGGATTATGCATTTTCCTGACAATACATCCAATCTCTAATACAATACTTAACACACGCTAGAGCTCCAAGACATTCTGGTATAATATTTGACTTAATTTGCATCCTATTTTAAAATGTAAAAGGAACATTGATGTGTAAATAAAATTTTAAAACCAAAATGTGGAGACAAATAATAGAGATTAAGTCAAAGGCAATGAGAACACAGTATAGTGATGGTAATAATTAAATGAAAATTTTATAACAGGTTTTATAAGTAGAAATTTAAATGTGCTGGTATTCTAAAACAGGTGTATTGCATTAGCTATTAGCCAAGAAAGGAAAAAACGCATACACTCTACACGTTTTCTAAATCATTGACAAGGCCACCCATTCTGTTATAATCACTTTGATATGTTTATCATGATGATAATATTAATAAAAATTATTCTCTGTGTGTGTCCTGACTCTCTTTACAAATTGATTTTTTTCTCTTATGGTCATCATTTAATTGTCAGTGAAATGTGCAGAAAACCTATGGGAGCAAGACAGATAATAATATCTCATAATGACAGATTAGAAAGTTCTAAAATAGGTACTACATGAATCACATATTATTAATATTAGATTTTACTTATGACAAAAGTTCCCAATATTGAAATGCCATTTCATCTGAATTTTTAATAATTTTCTTCTTGTTCATATAAAGTTTTAGATAATGGCCAGTCAGAACTGAACAACTTGTAATTATTAATATTCATCCATAAACATACATTTTCAAAAGCACTTTTATATCTCATTTATATCTCCGAAACTTTGCTGAGAGCAATCATTTTTAGTTTAGGTATGACTTTACAGAACTATTATTCATTAAGAAGATTAAGAAATATTCCTTAAGAAGCAAGAAAATTCCTCCCCCCAGGCCAACTTCCGCAACTTACCAGAGAACTATGGAAGCTACTACTTGACGATATTATACACAAATGTGGCAAAGACTGTTCAGGTATTATCAAGATGCATTTGCATCCTCAGGTGCTTGGAAAAATGCATTTTCTTGCAGCCATGTGTCCGAGGTCCCCATTCCTTCCCTATGTGCTGTCTGAGGAATATTCTTAGCTCCAGCATGCCACTTTCAGGTTCCTGACTCGTCCCTCCAGCAGTCTTCTTAGTCTTTGAATCTGTTCTGTTAGCCAAGGCCTTGTATTTCTTAAGAGTTTGTTTTGTTTTGTTTTGTTTTGTTTCTGAGTGGGTCAGGCCCACTCAGAAAAATGTCCTTCTGACCTCATCTAAGTCAGCTGATTAGTAACCCAGCTGTGAAAGTCTTATAGCATCATGTTCACAGGATCCATTCACACCCCAAAAGAGGGAAACAGTATACTATAAAGGAATGGGTCACTGAGGGGTCATCTCTAAATTCTGCCTACACCACTATGCTACTATGTGAGAGAACTACTGGCCATTTTAATCACCTCTCTGGCCCCAGAGATTTTCTGCCATATAATACACATTCAAGAAGGGAATTTCTGATTGTATGATAATTAACTTGAATTTTAGTTGATCCTTTTGTGATCTCAAATAATTTACTGGTGCACAAGAACTGTTCGGCAAAGGAGCATTTGCTAAGGATTCTATGGGACAGCAGAAAGAGATGACTTTTAATGCCCACTTGACAATAAACTACTTAAAAGTCCCTTTCTACATTTCCTTTAGCACTTTTTAACACTCTCTCTCTTCACCCCATCTCTTCTCCCATTTCCAATTCTGTTGACTTTCTGTTTTATGAGGATTGATAGCAGTTCCTTTCTCTCATCGTATACACTAGCCTAGTCAGAGTTTATATTGAACCCCCCAAATGTTAATTAAATAATAGATTTGCTCTACTTTAGCCTCCACCTTCAAAAGTTCAAGTAAGAATAACAAGGAATGAGTTAACTGAAATAAAGTAGGTATCAGTAAGATATGCTGCATTCCACATACTTTTAGACATTTTTGACAGAATAAAAGTTAATGAACCAGGCCCTTTTTGTCTAATGAAGGACATACATGCACACACATACATATATATTTTACTCAAGGAATATTTTGCCTCAGCCACCACAGTAGCTGAAACTACAGGTATATGCCATCACAACAGTCTAAATATGTATTTTTTAATTTAATTTTTATTAAATCATAACTGTATACGTTTATGGGGTACCATATGATTATTTGACACGCAACGTGGAATGCTTAAATCAACTGAGTAACATAACCATTACCTCACTTATTTATTTTTTGTGGTAAGAAATTTATCACATACTCTTAGTTGTTTTGAAATTTACCCTTACATTGTGCACATTAGGTGAGATCCCACCAAATACCCTCCCTCCACTCGCCCTCCTACCTCCCCTCCATTTCCCTCTCTCCCCTCCTTCTTTCTGGACTATATTTGTGTTCTATCTTTTGTATGAATGTGTAAGTGATTATATATTGGTTTCATAATAGTATTGACTACGTTGGATACTTTTTCCCCCATTATTGAGATACTTTACTAAGAAGAACATGTTCTAACTTCATCCAGGTAAACAAAACATGTAAAATCTCCATCTTTTTATGCCTACATAGTATTCCATTCTATACATATACTTCAATTTGTTAATCCATTCATGGGTTGATGGGTATTTGGGCTGCTTCCATGACTTGGCAATTATGAATTTGGTAGAATTGCAAACAAATACAGCCTTTTTGGAAAGAAGTATGGAGAATTCTCAAGGTGACCTACAGTTTGATCCTGCAATTCTATTATGGGTATCTACTCAGATGAACAAAAATCATTTTACAAAAAACATTGAAGCAGAATAGGTATTGCGCCCAATTAATAAATATTTATTTTTTGAAGAGATGAGTTCTATGTTACTCAGGCTGATCCCAAAATTCTGGACTGAAGAAGGAATATATTTTGAGCAAATTTCTGAGAAATTGTGTAAGAGTAGGTAACGTAAAGTATACAAAACTAAATTTTATCTTTGGTAACATGTAATGCTTGCTCAAATTTGTTGGGTTTTGCAGATCAATTAGAAATAAAGCAGTAACCTTTCCTAAATTGATTATACGAGATGTCTAAATATCTTGTCTTAAACTTCAAGAAAGCATTGGTTAATTTATACTAAAATATAAATAAACTGGTTCGTGCAAAAGAACTGGTGTAATAATAATCAGGAAAGAAAAGATGGACACATGGTAGTCACTGATTTTTTTACAGTAAAAAAAAGTTATTTATTGTATAATAAATATTATGGTCTTATACTCTACAATGAGAGCACATAGAGGCAAACCCACTAACTGAGGCTTAGCGCTCTGTAATTTCAATTTCTGACTAATTAAATGCATCTCTTTTAACTTGACACCTCTTTTAATATCTAAATCCAATCAATGTCTCCAATTCTTTTCATTTATTTATTTATTTATTATTGTTAAATCATAGCTATGTACATTAGTGCAATCAAGGGGTACAATGTGCTGGTTTCATATACAATCTGAAATAATCTCATCAAACTGTTCAACGTAGCCTTCATGGCATTTTCTTAGTTGTTGTATGTAGACATTTG
>CAUYPK010006913.1:0-38088 GCA_963574355.1 Loris lydekkerianus | reverse complement strand
GACTAATCTTACTGGAGTTAGATGATATCTCAAAGTAGTTTTGATTTGCATTTCTCTGATGATTAAAGATGATGAGCATTTTTTCATATGTCTGTAGGCCATGTGCCTGTCTTCTTCAGAGAAGTTTCTCTTCAAATCCCTTGCCCAACCTGCGATGGGATCACTTGTTCTTGTCTTGCTTATACGTTTGAGTTCTCTGTGGATTCTGGTTATTAAACCTTTGTTGGAGACATAACCTGCAAATATCTTCTCCCATTCTGAGGGCTGTCTGCTTGCTCTACTTACTGTGTTCTTGGCTGTGCAAAAGCTTTTTAGTTTGATCAGGTCCCAGTAGTGTATTTTTGAAGCTGCTTCAATTGCCCAGGGGGTCCTCTTCATAAAATACTCGCCCAGACCAATTTCTTCAAGGGTTTTTCCTGCACTCGGTTCTAGTATTTTTATAGTTTCCTGTCTTAAGTTTAAACCTTTAATCCAGTGACAGTCTATCTTAGTTAATGGTGAAAGGTGTGGGTCCAGTTTCAGTCTTCTACAGGTTGCCAGCCAGTTCACCCAGCACCATTTGTTAAATAGGGAATCTTTTCCCAACTGAATGTTTTTAATTGGCTTGTCAAAGATCAAATAACGGTAAGTATCTGGATTCATCTCTTGGTTCTCTATTCTGTTCCAGACATTTACTTCTCTGTTTTTGTACCAGTACCATGCTGTTTTGATCACTATCGATTTACACTATAGTCTGAGGTCTGGTAGCGTGATTCCTCCTGCTGTGTTTTTATTTCTGAGTACTGTCTTGGCTATTCGAGGTTTTTTCTGATTCCATATAAAACGAAGTATTATTTTTTCATGATCTTTAAAGTACAACAGTGGAGTTTTAATAGGGATTGCATTAAAATTGTATATTGCTTTGGGTAGTATGGACATTTTAACAATGTTGATTCTTCCCAGCCAGGAGCATGGTATGTTTTTCCATTTGTTAACATTTTCAGCTATTTCTTTTCTTAGAGTTTCATAGTTTTCTTTATAGAGGTCTTCCACGTTCTTTGTTAGATAAACTCCCAAATATTTCATCTTCTTTGGCACTACTGTGACTGGAATAGAGTCCTTAACTGTTTTTGGCACATGTTTTTACTTAAACTTCACATAATGTTAAGAAGATATATTATTATCCTCATCCTATAGATAAGGGGACTGAGACTCAGAGTTTAAACAACTTGGCCAGAATCACATTGGCCAGTGAGTGCCTGGTGCATTCTAAAGGTCACACTTTCTGGTAAGCCACATGCTATTGTGCTGTTCATGGTATCAGCACTGTTGCTGTCCTGGTCAGCGGTCCCCATGTACAGATGATGCCATTTTAAAGCACAACAATCAGAATGGGCAGGGTAGAGGTGGGGCCACGTGAACAGGGCACTCAGATGCACTCCTCAGGGTCTGTCCTCTTGGAAATCTGCAGCTGGTTCCTTGGACCATGTTTTCCACCCACACTTATGTTCTTCAGACAGATTTGAAAAGAACATCTGGGCACTATAACCAGCTAACGCTTTTAAAGCAGCAGCAATACTACTAAATAAATGTAATAGATTTCATATTCAAAAGATTGCTATAGTTTTCTGAGCTCAAATTTGAAAATACAGTAATGCATTTGGCTTCAACAAATAAAGCCACTGCTCACTAAGGTAACGTGCCAAGAAAGGAGTGAAAAGTCACATAGGTCATTCTCAGCAGCTCATCCCCACACTCAGCTTGCAAGGTGTGGTTCCTCAGACCCTCTTCTATACCAAGGAAACTAACTGATGCCCAGGAAGTTTTAATAGTGTGTCCAAAGTTAAGTCACACAGGGAGGGTAGACCAAAAATCAAACCCTAACCTTGGTTCAGTATGTCTCGTTGCATTTTTGTAGGTAGGGACAAGAAACTTCTGCAAGAGAAACAGAAACAGAGCCTGAAAGGATTTCTTATGGAAATAGTTAGAAAATTTTCCTGAGAAAAGCTTTTGCTTCTTTCTTGGGCTAATGCTCCTGACTTTCACAGAGTTAGAGTAGAACCGGCGGCTATTAATAAAGCATGAAATTATCAAATGTGTAGAAAGAGGTACCCTGCGTTTACACGGCCAGCCCTGGATCATGTCCAGCCAGCATCTATCCTTAGGATACGGCTCACCTGCCCGCAAGCAGCACAGCCTCCAAGTCATTTGCACGGGAATTAGCAGGTAGGTTCACTCCCAGATATTTCACACTGTGTGAGTTTCAATCAACTGTGTTCACTTCCCTACATTTTTCTATTGCACAGATATGACACCACCTTTCATATATCCACCCAGCGAGTAACAATTGCTGCCTAAAACATGCATTCATTCGTTTCCACGGGAGCGACTGGAACATAGCAAGCCCTTTCCAGTTATCATCCAGTTTCCGTCCCCAAAGTACTTCCTCACCTTCCGCTCACATCCTCGGTGCCAACCTCATACACGTTATGAGCGTGTGCTGAAGAAGTGGCTGCCAGTGCAGGTGCTGGGCACACGGATTGGGCTCAGGCTCTGGGAAAAGCCCCCAAAGCTGATTTTCTACAAATGGCTCTGGCTCCAGCTTGCTTTTGATTTCCCAGCCTCTATCACTTTCTGAGCGCTCCTGACTTCCTGCAGAATTAATCCTCCAGCAGAAAGCTGAGGCGGCCCTCACACAGCCCTGCACTGCGGCTCAGGGGCATTGCCGGTTGTCTGCACCAGTAAAAATGTCATAAAAATGTCATCTAAGGTGTCATCTAAGCCCCTGGTCAGCATCTTCTATCTCCCCCTGGGGCTACTTTGGGGTGTGTGAGTGTCGGGGGGCATTTGTTGCCTGTGTCCCCACTTTCCATTTTCCCCTCTCTAGACAGCAGAAGCCTGGGGCCAATTCGGTGAAACTCCCTTTCCCTCCCTCTCTGGCCAGTCCTGTGGGTGGAGCTGTCCTCATTCCAGGTCTGCCCTAAGCCTATCAATTTGTTTTAAGTGGTTGAGGCACAGGCAAGTGACACAGATCCAAGCCCCTCAGGGCACTCCCCTTGCCCTAGTGGCTGGTCCAAGTGTGGGCTTTCCACCCAGACTAGTTAAGATCATGTAGATCTCTTAATTACTGCTAAGAAATTTAGCACAGAGATTTCCCTTCCCTGGACCTCGTGGCTGAGGGTGGCAGAATTGCTGGAGTGGCAGCCACTTGCCACCAGAAGGGGAACATGTGATGATGCCACAGGAACTTTGAAGCCTGAGGATAAGCATGACCTCTGGAAAACAGGGGAGAGAAAGACTGAGAGAACCTCTGTCCTTGGAGAGATGTCAAAGCCAGAATTACCTCTTGGCATTTTGGTTACATGGACCAGCGAGGTCTACCAGAGGTCTCAGTTGGTCTCTGCTCCTGGAACAAAGCTTCCTGTCCTTGTGGGCAGCTTCCAGGTCTGCCTGGTCTGTGCTGCCCCCGCATTTGCTCATGTATTTCGAATGAATAACTCAAACACATTTTGAAAAATAAAAATATTCATAGCTCAATGTAGCCAGGAAATCAGCCCAGGTGGATGTTACCTTTATAATTCTCCTTAATGCACAAGATATCTTTCATGGCTAGCTCCACGAAGCTAACCTGGCAGGGCAAGGCTGAGAAGATTTACAGTTTTCTGATATAAATTGAATGGTGCAGGTGGAGACCACTCAATTAGAGTGAGATTTGTGAGCTGTGTTATGTTGCCCTAACAAGGAATTATTTTAGTTCTCAGAGCAAGCACTTTAGGGACAATTCGGAGGAAGCTTTGGGTGAATTTTTATTCATCTGGTATATTCTTTACCTTATGGAGAGTTATCTTTTTAAATGGAATTCCTTGAGAAACTCTTAATTAAAAATTTCCTTGCAACTAAAGGAATTAAATGCTCAGAGTCTATTACTGTGATGGAAACTTGCCATACAACAATGTCACTGAACAATGCATTTTTTGTAGTATCCATCACTGAGGAATACAACAGATTTTATAGCTTTTCTTGCATAAATGGCTGTAATTTGGATGCCTGAAAAACATCTGTGTCACCGTGAGCAAGACATTTCACTTTCCTGGGCCACAGCTTTCTTCATAATAAAAGATAGTTGGTCTTATTAATGTCTTAGCTACTGTTATTATAAATCTTTGGTGCTATGGAGATTTAGAATGCAGATATATTCATCCATTCTTTAAAAATCAGATGATCCTAATATGTGGCATTTATAATGAAGGATTCAAGAATAAAAAGACGATCTTTATGACTTCAGCAACCTTTTTGTTTTCCTCTGGAGTGAATGCTTTTTATAAAGTTTTATTCTTTGTTTATTCATTTGGTAAATATTAGGTGCCTTCCCTCAATACTAAGTGCCCAGAATTCTGTGCCAGTGGCTTCACATCTGAGAAGCATATTGTGGCAGGAAAGATGTAGGTTTGCTGTAAAGAAGCATTTCCTATCCACAGAGTGTATAAGTGATAAAATGTAGACCCACCTGTGCTATGACACCACTGATGTCAATGTAGAAGTGTCTGAGACATGTATAGGCTGAGAGCAACAGTGAAACAGTTGGGGAGACGAACCAAATGCACACGAAATAGTAACAGAGATGACAGTTCCCAATCAAGTGCCAATGTGTCTGGCATGGACTATTAAGTACAGAAAGAATTTAGAGGGCCAGGAATGGTGGCTCATGCTTGTAAGGTGAGTAGATTGCCTGAGCTCACAGGTTCGAGACCAGCCTGAGCAAGCGATCCTGGCTCTAAAAATAGCCAGTATTGTGGTGGGCGCCTGTCGTTCCAGGTACTCGGGAGGCTGAAGCAAGAGAATCACTTGAGCCCAAGAGTTTGAGGTTGCTGTGAGCTATGATGCCACTGCATTCTACCAAGGGCGACAAAGTGAGACTGTCTCAAAAAGAAAAAAATAATAGTTTAGAGGATAGGGATATCTGAGAGTGTGGAAGAGGTTGGGGAAATGGTTCTTAAGGGAAAGATTTGGAAAGAGTGTGTGTGAGAGAGAGAACCTGTGTGGTGGGAAGGAAGGAGACACAGCAAGTGAAGTCAAAGTCTAAGGCTTGAAGCTTGGCTCCGCCTCAACCTCTAGTTAGTGAGCTGGGACTCTTGCTGCAGTGGAAAATCACCACTCACTGAGTCGGAATATTACAGCCCCAAAGGGTGTGCACATTTCCTGCACGGCAAGACGACATCATCACCACTGGTCACATAACCCCACACAGTAGGGAGCTAGTAAATAAATAAACCTTTACATTCCAGATCAATCCATCTAACCTCCGACAATGACTAATGGTTTGTACTGTAAGGTTAAACATTAGTCAAGGGTGCCCAAGTCAGCTCACATGCTGGGATTTCAGTAGGAAAAGGGCCTCAGCCATGAGCCTGGCCTGTGAACATAGGCTGGGCCCCTAAAATGGGATATCTTGGACCTGAAGCCCTAGAAATCCTGGGGAGAAATCAAGTGAGTGAGATGTCTTCAGAGTGCATCAAATACGTTCATCCATATAAAGTGGAACGCTGTCCACAATGATTTTCAATGTTAACACAAGAGAACAGAGAGGTTGTCAGGGACATATCATTATGATTTACATTCTAAGATAATTGTACCCAGAGGTAATCATACCAGCTTCATTTCTAAAATACTTTCTAGTACTTTATATTCCTTCATTGATATCAATTCTATGACCTCGAGGAGTAGACTTCATTTCCATTTTAATATGAGCAAATCAGGTGCAGAAAAAAAGAAATTCCTTACTAAAAGTTGCAAAGCTGGAAGTTTAAGTACCACTTAACACACTGGGATTTAAGAACAAACCCAGGAATGCACCTGACTAGCCATATAGGAAGACAATGCTATTGGTAGTGACAACATTTCATCTCACAGCTGGAGTTTCCTGAAATACATAATGGTACATTCAAACAATGGAATAATCTGGAATCACTAAAATCTACTTTGGGAAACCATATTAACATAAAAAGATATTTATTACACGTTTCTTAGAGAAGCAGCTACCAGACTGAATATATAGACTAAATATATTTGCATAGCAAAAAAACTTGAAGTGTGTGTGTGTACACATATATTTACACACATATAGACATGCACTGAAGTTATTAGTAATGTGGAATTGTGGATATTTTCTTTTCTTTTTTTTTTTAAGAGACAGAGTCTCACTTTTTTTTTTTGCAGTTTTGGCTGGGGCTGGGCTTGAACCTGCCACCTCTGGCATATGGGGCCAGTGCCCTACTCCTCTGAGCCACAGGCACCACCCGACAGAGTCTCACTTTATCACCCTCAGTAGAGTGCTGTGACGTCACAGCTCACAGCAACCTCCAACTCCTGGGCTTAAGCGATTCTCTTGCCTCAGCCTCCCAAGTAGCTGGGACTACAGGTGCCTGCCACAACACCCAGCTATTTTTGTTGCAGTTTGGCTGGGGCTGGGTTTGAACCCTGGGCCACCCTCCATATATGGGGTGAGCCACAGGTGCCGCCCCGATTGTGGATGTTTTCATGCTTACCTGTTTTTGTTTTTCTGGGTCCTCAAATTTTTCTGGTTTGAGATTTTGCTTTTGAAATGAGAACTAAAATCAAAACAAAACAAAAAAGCAAGTGACAAAAAGACAAACTACAGAAAAAGTTAAGAGTTTACTTGTGCTAAAATTTACCCCCATTGATTCGTCTCCACGTCTGGAATTTTTACCATTATCACTTTTTTAGATGAAACTATTTTGAAAGACTTGAGTTCCTGGGACAGCGCCATTAATTACTGCTCCCACATGCTTGTGGTTTAGAGACTCAGATTAGCTGGCTCCCATCTAGGAAAGCTCAGGGCCTTGCAGGAAATTCAGGTTTGCAGCCCAAACAGAAGACACTCTTGAAAGAGGACCGAACTTCCCAGGTAGGGCCTGACAGGCACAGAGTCTTAGAAGGGTGAGAAAGGAGATGGGAAAGACAAGCGGGAATAACACTGGGAGGTTTCCTAGTACCTGCCCTTCAGGGTTGGGAGGGAGAAAATGGGATAAACGGAAGGATGACTCTACAGGGGCTTACAGGTCTCTCTCAGCAATTGGTCAGAATTCAGTGTTGCAACTTTAGTGAAGTTTGAAGTACATTAAAATTTCTCTTTAGCCTTCTGGTAAAGTGAAATCCTGGATCTAGTTCTGGAACTTTCCGAGTATGAAGGGGACGAGGGCTGAGATTAAACTCTGTGAAGAAGTGGGAAGTGTCAGGGTGGAGGCTGTGTATGAGCCACTGAGCTCCTGAGGAATTGACCCTGAATTAGCTAAGGAGTCACCTGAGACTTGTTGTTATTATGTGACATAATGCTTTCTATTGTTATTTAAATTACTAAAATCAAGGTTTTTTATTTACTAGTAGGCTCCCGCTCCTAGGGCGGCTACCCACATTTAACGGGCACACACATGTGCCACACACACAGCTTTGTACGAATCCTCACACGACCCCCGCACATATATTTCGTTGTCATTTCTGGTTGGAAATGAGGAGAGGAAGAGTGGGGAGGTTTGGGAACTTACCCAGATTACACAATCACGAATGAACAGGTAAGTGTTTGTGTGAACACAGCCTGGGGACTCCCAATCTGAGCCACACAGGCTCAGTGGTCCCCCCGGCTTGTCTGATTTCATATTAGATTAATACATGCAATTGCACATTTGATGCATTTTATCCAAGAGTTACTAGCAAATGAAAAGAAGGAATTTGAGGGTAACTTTAGGCACAGGACCAAAGCACATTCTCTCTCCATTCATACTGGTCTCCTTTACAAAAGCCGAACTCTGTACAGTCAATTTGTCCCAAGAGGAATTCTGCAGTGAGGGGGTCAGCAAAGATGAGTGGGGACTGCCGGAGAGGTTCAACTCCTGGCTCTGCACTTAACGGCTGTGAGACCTAGGGCAAGGCATGAAAGCCCTGAGCCTCAGGTGCCTCATCTGTATTTATAAAGGGGAAGAAGAAACAGATCTCACAGAGCTAGCTGTGGATTCAGAGAGGCCCCGCGTGTAAAGCATGAGCGCGGTGCCTCATCTATTACAGATACCTGAAAGGAGGCAGTTACAGGGAAATGCGGGGCCTGTAACAGGCTTGGGCATTCGGGCTGACCAGGATTCTAAACTTGCCTTAATTTCCTATTTTCTCTCCAACCTAAGGATAATCAATCAACACAGGAATAGCAAAGGCTGGCAGCTTTCTAAGCCTGCAAAACATATTCAAAGATCCTTTCCAGCAGTCCCACTACTTAGTAGTGCATCTGAAAGGAAGGGAAAACTTAGAATTTCTTAATAGTTGAGCATGTAGACCGTATTAACCTTGCAGAGGAAGAGTGGCGGGGTCCTGCCTTGCTCTGCTTCTAATCTCTTGGCAAGCGGCCTGCAGCTTGACGTAGCTCTCTGATGCTTCAGAATGACATCTCACTAAGCCTCTTTCTTTCCAGCCACAAGCTCCTCAGGGGACGGTATGTAGTTCTGAAAATGCCATCCTCTAAGAGGCATGGGCACAGTGAAGCCTGTGCACAGAAGGACTCAGACTGTGAAGAGACTTGGACTCATGCTAACTGAACCTAACTCCAGGCCACCATGCCACTCGTGCAGAAGGGGACAGGAGGATTAATAGAGTTGCTTGCTCTGCTTGGCTGTGAGGAGAGGGCATACTGTGAGGATATCAAACTAAGCTTCACAATTACGTTGCATCAAAAGTTGAGGTGGTAAATGTAGAATATAATTGTCTTAACACAATAACTAAGAAAATGCCAGGAAGGCTATGTTAACCAGTGTGATGAAAATGTGTCAAACTGTTTATAAAACCAATGAATATTGCCCCATGATCGCATTAATGTACACAGCTATGATTTAAAATTAATTAAAAAAAACAAAGAAAAAAAGTTAAGGTGGAAGCTTTTACAAAAATCACATCTGAAATTGAGAAGTATTTTTTGTTTGTTTGTTTGTTTTGAGACAAAGTCTTACCTTGTCATCCTGGGTAGAGTGCCTGTCATATCTCACAGCAAGCTCAAAGTCTTGGGCTTAAGTGATACTCTTGCCTCAGCCTCCCAGGTAGCAGGAACTACAGTTGACCACCACCACATGGCGTTAGTTTTTCTATTTTTAGTAGAGATAGGATCTTGCTCTTCCTCAGGCTGGTCTTGAACTCATGAGTGCAAGCAATCCACCCACCTTAGCCTCATAGAGTGCTGGGATTATAGGTGTTAGTCACCCACTGTGCCCAACCTGTGAAGTCTTATAAAACTGCAGTCCCCAGCCCCCAGATTAGTACTGGTCTGTGGCCTTCTAGGAGCCAGGCCACGTAGCAGGTGAGCAGCTGGCTGGCGTGTGAACACGACCCTTTATCTGCATTTACAGCCACTCCCCATAGTTTGCCTCATTACCTGAGCACCACCTCCTGTCGGATGAGGCAGGGCGTTAGACTCTCACAGGAGCACTAACCCCACTGTAAACTGCATCTGAGAGGCCAGGTGAGGATCTAGGCTGTGTGCTTCTCCTGAGAAACAAATGCCTGATGATCTGAGGTGGACCTAAGGTGGTGATGCTAATGCTGGAACCGTAAATAGTTGCACAGAAACAAGCACAGGGCTCCCACTGATTCTGCATTATGGCAACATGTACATTGTAATATATAATGAAATAAAGTGCAAAATAAATGTAATGCACTTCAGTCATCCCCAAACCATCCCCACCCCCAACCCTGGTACATGGAAAAATTGACTTTCATGAAACTGGGTGTTGGTGCCCCAAAGGTTGAGGACTGCTGTTACAAAACACCATTGGCGGGGATGTAGAGCTGTGGTGTTCTCATCCACTGCTGGTCGAAATGTAAATTGGTATAAGCACTTTGGGAAATGGATTGTCTGGCAGAAGTCACAATATATGACTCTGCGTATCCCTGCAGTTTTCTTCGAGAGAACTTCATGCCCTAGAGAAGCAAACACACATGTGCCCTGGAATATATGCACAAGAATGTTCATAGCAGCATGGCTTATAATTGCTCAGTGCCCAAACACACATGTCCACCAAAAGTAGAATGGATAAGTTAACTGTGCACAGTTAACTGGATAACTGTGTCCAGACAGAGGAACGCTACACAGCAACGAGAAAAAATACAGTATGGCTGTGGGCAGCAGTGTGGATTTTATGATGATAACGTACCAATGAAGTAAGCTCAGAATTACACATACAGTGTGATTCCATTTATATCAAGTTCAAAACTCTAAATTATGATTTTTAGAGATGCATACATAATTGGTGAAACTATCATAAAAGCAAGGAAGTAATTATAACAAAAGTCAGGTTAGTGGGAAGGGAAGATGGACGATGGGAAAGGAACACACGCTGGAAACTGCTGGAGTCCAGCAATATTCTCTTGCTTCACCTGGGAGATGTTATGTGGGTGTTTGTTTTACAATTATTTGTTAATTGCACACTTGTATTTTACTCACTTTTCTGTATATATGTTATATTTCACCCCCCAAAAGAAAATCTGTGACCCTTTGAAGAAATGGTGGCCTGTGGAGCAAATCATTAATGAAATTATTGTCTAATGGACTTCTTCAGTGGGAAAACTTTCCCAAAGAGTGTCTGCAAGGTGCCTAATTTATCTCTAAATTCAAGACCTTTGGACACAACTGGTTTTACTATAACTAGGAAAGGCTTCTTTCCAGATATTTCAGATTTCAGGCGCTAACTCCCTGGAAAGCATGTTGAAATGCCAGAGGGAAGACGGTTCCCCTTTGATAACCTGCTGCTTGTAGTTAACTGGTACAGTCTAGCAGAGACTAGAAAGCCAGTGTCTCTGAAGTCAGGGTATTTATTTCTAGGGAAACCTGGGAACATTAACCAGGACCCCCAGGGGCAGGCTGCCTGACAGACTGTAATTTGGCTTCTTACTTGTGCAGATTAGGAACAAAATCTGAGCTGTGCCCTCAGTTGTTTATTCTCTTCTATATTTCAAAATAAAAAATGAAAAAAATTTAAATTTAAGTAAATGAATATTAGGATGACCTCATTTAGCAGTGTGTGTTGTGAATTTTGTATTACTTTCATTAGGAAGCTTGTGGCTTCCTTACTCTAAGTAGATAGAAATTTTCAGGCATAGGTTATTGGATACTAGGATTATTGTATTTGGAAATTTAGGCCAAAGAGCAGAAGGAATAATCTTTTAAAGGTACATATTTTTGTGGAGGGAAGAGAGAGAACGGGGGAGAGAGAGAAATATCAGTATCCTATACTTTAAAATGCACACACGTTTATGTACAAATTTCATGCTTACAAATGTAAAAAGCAAAGAACCACAAAGAATCAGAGCAACAGCATAACTACCTGTAGTTAATACAGGTAATACTGTTGCCCTGTATTTTGTTGTGTATTTTCTGATTTGAGAAGACAATTGTAGATGTCTTTACACAGGTGCACTCGACTCTTCGCAGCTGGAGACAACTGAGTTCTTACAGAAGTGAAACTTCATCGCGCTCCAGATCAAATAGGCACTTAGTGGCTCTTCACCAGGTACACACGGAGCTGAGCCACATGCAGCCCACTGGGCCGCAGGGACTGGGCCCGGCCCACTGCTCCTGCCCCACCCTTCCCCACCCACAAGGCTGCCACAGCTTCCAGAGAGTAACCTTGCACCCCCCCCTCTCTCCACAATGCTTAATGAAGAGAACATTTCATTAGAGGAAATAATTCCAGCAGTTAAATATTCCATTTCTCCAAGGTGCTTTAGCCCTGATTCACATTAGTTTAGACATTTACTAGGAAAAGAACAAAAGAAATCTGTGTGTTAGGGACTCAATGGTGTCCCCCTGCAATTCATAATATGTAAGCCCTAACCCAAATCTGGCTGTTTTTGGAGTTAGGGCCCTTCAAGGAGATAACTCAGGTTAAATGAGGGCATAAGGGTAGAGTCCTAATCTGATGAGCTTTGTATCCAAGTAAGGAGAGGAAGACACCAGAGCTCCCTGCCGCTTACCTGCATGGAGGAAAGGCCACGTGAGCATCAGGGGAGAAGGTTGTGCTTTCTGTGGCCTGGCCTTGCCAGATACCCTTGATCTTGGACTTCCTGCCTCCAGAGCTATGAGAAAATTAGCTTTCTGTTGTTTAAGCCACCCAGTCCATGGTATTTATTATGACAGCCCTTGCTGACATTATGCCATCTTCTTCGAGAAGCCTTCATTTTTCATATTCTATTTCTTGATCCTCATGATGTTCTAGTCTCTCTATGGGGTTTATATCTTTAAGTTATATGGTGATAATTACTGAATCCAGTCAACAAACATGAAACTCGCTATTTGCAGGAATTAGTCTAGCTTCTGGGGATATGGCAGCGAAAAAATAGTACCCTTAGGAAATGTGTGTTTTAGTGGAGAAGAACAAAGCACAAATGAGAAGACCTGGGGGATCTCAAAGTATGTCTTTTGCACACTAAAGAGTCTTTTGTCTCTCTCTTCCCTCCATATATATATATATATCTTTCAAAGATTATTCTCTCTGCTCTTTGGCCTAAATTTCCAAATAGAATAATCCTAGTATCCAATAACCTATGCCTGAAGGAACAAAAGAACAAATCAAGGAAAGTCCTTCAGTTCATGTTCATCAAGAGGAGGAAACCTGTTGCCTTTCCCTCTTAAAAATTCTGAAAAGTCAACACAGATTATTAAAGCAGATTCACAATCTATGAAAAAGCTAAATTAAAAGTTATTTCTTAACTTAAAACTGTCCTGGTAAAAAAGACAGGTATGGAAACAGGATATGTTTGGTTAAAATCCTATGTTCTCCCTTCTCCCCCCTTTGGGGTTGAACGACCCTTTCCCCTTTCACACGGGTTGCCTAAGACCATCTGAAAATACATATTTCCAATGGTCTTGGGAACCGAGACACTGCTCCTCATGTTTGGGGGTCACCACAACACGAGGAGCTGTATTAAAGGGTCGCGGCATTAGGAAGGTTGAGAACCACTGTCCTACAGGATGTCATGGTCAGAATTCTATCAATCTCCTTTTCTTCAAAATACTGAGGCACAAAAACAAAATCTATAGATATTGCCTTAGGTATAGGACCCAAGAGAAAGCAACTGAGCTACAAGGGTGCACTCGACCTGCATTCCTGCTACATCTTTGCAGGATAGGATGGAAAATAAAAATCCAGCAGTGAGCCCTGATAAGAATCTTAAAAAACAAAACAAACAAAAAACCAAACAACAAGCTACTTTCCATATCTCAATAGAATTGCTTAAAGAGAGAAGATACGATTTTAACCAAACATATCCCATTTCCATACCTGAGATTAGTTTGAATATGGAAATTTCCAGTTGTCAAAGCCCTGATTTTCAGTCTCTCCAAGCCACAGAGGAGTAATGGGCATGTGATCCACAGTCATTTACTGGGTAGTGTTAAGACTGTCCTGCTAAGGCAGCTTGGCTGCTCATTTGCCTCTTTGAATTCATTCTCAAAGCCACTGCTTTTTTCTGTGCTTTCTCTATAACATGACACTGACCTTTGCAAAATATATGTTCTAGGCTTTTTGGACAGCCTGAACTTCTGGGTTCTGGTTACAACTCTGTTTCCTTGGGGTCTCTTCATCTCCTGGGGGAACACTGCCTCTCTGGATTGCCTCATTCTCCCTTGTTTGCCTTTTGGGTTTTCCTGGAGGTCTATAACTGGTTGCCCATAGTAAATGTACTTGATTGCACCACATGGTGTGGGGGTGTGGTTCCTGCTGGGCCTAATGGATCCAACACCTTGCATGAGACAGTGACTTGTATCATCTGAGCAGGATGACGGCCCCCCTGAGGAGTCTGGACCTCTGGACCTCTGGACCTGAGATGGAGAATTAGCAGCACAGTGAATGTGGGGGAAGGGAATAAGGTAGCATTTGATGCCTGGGAGGCCAGAGCTGCAGGCCCCCCTGACTGGTGACTGTGTTCTATGATTTTTAATTTTGTGATTTTCACTTTGTTCTAAAAGGTATTCCAATTTTCCTCAAGGCAGCCAGTGTGGGTGTTGTACCCATTTCCTACTGTCTTACTTTTCTCTTTTTCTCTATATGATATACTCAAGTGTGTCTCTGTTCCCATCACCTGAAAGAGCCTATGACCAAACCCAAATAAAAGAAGTCAATGTGGTAAATCTGGAAATTTCTCTAAAGATACAGCTGGGCATGCTGCCTCACGTCTGTTATTCCAGCACTTTCAGAGGCTGAGGTGAGAGGATTGGTTGAGGCCAGGATTTGAGCCCAGCCTGACCAAGAGCAACACCCCATCTCTACAAAAAAAAGAAAAATTAGCTGGGCATGGTGGCATATACAGGTAGTTCCAGCTCCTCGGGAGGTTGAGGTAGGAGAATCCCTTGAAACCAGGAGCTTGAGGCTTCTGTGAGCTATGCTGAGGCCACTGCAACTCAGCCTTGGTGATAGACCAAGACTCTGTCTTCAAAAACCAGATTCAAATGCTGCAAACAACATAGGACTCAGATGTCTCCAGGCTTAATGGAGGGACCTAGAGAATTTAAATTTAATGTGATTATCGATATAGCCTGTTTGTATCCACCATCTTGCTATTTGTTTTCCATTTTTCCCATAAGTTCTTTGTTCTCCTTTCTCTTTTCTTATCTGCTTTCTTTTAGATTAGTTTTATATTTTTTCTTATTCCATTTTATCTCCTGGGGTGGCTTCTGAGCTATACCTCTTTGGTTTCTTTTGTCGTGTAGATTTTGTTGTTGTTGTTTATGTTAGCAGTTACCTTAGGGTTTTATTTTAGATAGTTTCTAATATTGTCTTAAATTTAATTAATCTTTTACTATATGGTGTCTAATCTTCTGTTATACAGTATCTATGTTATCTTAGACATTGTATTTCTCATCTTTAAAGTTCAATTTGACTCTTCCTATCTTCCTGTCAGCATGTTATCTATTTTCTTAAAAAGTAGAATATAGTAATAGCTATTTTAATTTGGTATGTACTAATTCTATCATCTATGTAATTTCTGGGTCAGTTTCAAATCATTGATTTTTCTTCTCATTATGGGTCATGAATTCTGCTTTTTTTGCATGCTGGGTGGTTTTTGATTAGATGTCAAACATGGTGATTTTTACTTTTTTTATAGGTACTGGATATTTTTCTATTTCTTTATGTTTTTGAACTTTGTTCTATGACTTAAACTTACCTAAAAAGAGTCTGATCTTTTGGGGTCTTGCTTTGAAGCTTGTTAGGTGGCAGCAGAGAAACCTTTCCTCTAGACTTACTTTTATGCCACTCCTGAGGTGATAACCCCTGAGTCCTCTGCCTGATGCCTCATTAGTTCAGAGGTATTCCATGGCTGGTGGGAACATGAACTGTTTGCAGTCCTTATGAGAGCTAGGGATTGTTCCCCGTGTTTCTTTCTGGTGGTGTTTTTCCTGGTCTCTGGTGGTTTCCTTACAATTATGTGCTGTAAGAACTCAGGTGAAGCCTCCAGCTGAGCCCTCTGCAGGTCTTTGGAGCTCTTTCTCCAGATAGCTTTCTCCTCAGCATTATCCTGTCTTACAGATTGCAGCCCATGTGGCCTTCCAAAATTTTCCACTCGTCCGCACAACTCAGGGAGCCCACCGAGTCTGTTTTTTCCTCTCTCTGATTTGCACTGGGACATTTTCCTAAACAGAGAAGGTTTCTTCCACTACGGCAATCGTTTCCCTTCTCTCAGTGATTGTTGTCTTGTACTGTCTGTTGACCATTTCCTGAAAACCGCTCTTCCCCACACATTTTGTCTGTTTTTTAGGTGTATGAGGTGTCTATTAGTTTACTAGTGCTGCCATAACAAAGTCCTACAAACTGAGTGGTTAAAAACAATTTGAAACAAGGGAAATACATTTTCTCACAGTCCTAGAGGCCAAAACTCTGAAATCAAGATGTCGGCAGAGCCGCAGACCCTCTGAAGTGTACACTGAAGAATCTAGTAGTTACCTTTTCCAGCTCCTGGGGCTTGCTTTCCTGGCTTTACAGCTGCATCACTTCAATCTCTGGCTCTGTCTTCACATCGCCTTTTCCTCTGAGTGTCTCTGTCACCTCCCTTCCCTTCTCTCCTGGAAGGGCCCTTACAACGGCATTTAGGGTCCACCCAGAGAATCCAGGGTAATCGCTTCATTACAAAGTCCTCAATTTAATTACAGCTGCAAAGATCCTTTTCCGAATAAGGTCTCATCTACAAGTTCAGAGATTATAATCTAATATCTCTGGGTAATTATTATTCGACTACAATAAGATGCAAGGGTAAATTTTGGCTAGAAGCAAAAGTCTGATGGGGAAGTGTAGAAGTACAAACAAAAGGTATATGGGGTGAGATAGCAAGAATCCTGAGGGTTCCAGTCACCAATTGGTTTGTTTGAAACATGCTTCCTGAACACCCAATGTATGATGGGGCATAAGAACCAAATACTCCTGCCCTCATGGAGCTAATTTTCTAATGGGCAGAGACCAATAATAAACAAAACAAGTCAAGTATATAGTCTTCACAGAGTGATAAGAACTATGGAAATAATAATAATACGGCAGGGAATGGGTATCAAAGAACTCCAGGGATGGTACAGGGTTATATTCTTAAATGTAGCGGGCAGGGGAGGTCTACTTGAGAATGGGGTGTTTGAGTAAAGACCTAACGGAAGTGTAAGAGTGAGCCATGCAGATATCTGGTGATGTTTTGGGCAGATGGAACAGTAGGACCTAGGGCCCTGAGTTGAGAGTGTGCCTGGTGATTTGAGGGAAACTGCTAGGATGCCTGTGTTAGCTGGGGCAGAATGAGCTACACGGAGGGGCCGGATCAAAGAGGACATTGAGAGCTATTTGCAGGGACCTTGGCTTTCACTTGAGTGAGATGGGGAGCCATGTGGCATGCCATGATGTGACTGAGGCTTTAAAAGGATTTCTTTGTAGTACTGAGAATAGGTTGTTGAGTGTGGAACTATAAAGATCCATTAGAAGCCAATAATTCAGCGAGCAAATAATGGCAGTTTAAATTAGGATGATGGCAATGAAGGCAAGAGGGTTTTAGATTGTGGCAAAGGAGAGACCACAGGCTTGTTGATGGATTGCATGAGAGGTATGAGAGAAAGAGGGGCATCCAGAACAAACTTCAGGTTTAGCCTGAGAAGTGGAGGGATGAAGTTGCCGCTAATTGAGATGGGGAAGACTGTGAGAGGGGCAGGTTTAAGGGAGAAGAGCAGAAGTTTCTTTTTGGACATTTGAGATGCCAATTAAACATTCAATTGAGGTGTTAGAGAGGCCATCAGGTATACTGTGTCTGGCATTTAGAGGAGAGGTCTGGTTTGGAAATATACATTCAAGAGTTAGCCAACGGCAAATGGAAAGGAGCATAATTATTATCATGTTCAGGAAGCTATGGAATTTAGGAAGGGTAGGTATGTTCAACCTCTTCTCTTTCAACAGAAGGCATTATGTGGAAAATATTTCTAAGCACATAAGTATCCTGCTTGTACAGACAGAAGTACAGAATGGAATAGAAAGAGGTCCTAGAAGTGCAATGGTTGATAAGCGAGTACCTGGAATTTAACGGAGATTAGGAAATTAAGTCCTCACAGGACGGGTTTTATTGCCTTCATCTTAGGGATGGAGAAAAGGACTTTCAAAGTGGTCCTGTGACTTGTCCAAGTTCACCCAGCGAGTGAGCTGCAGATCTGGGAATCGAATCCAGATCCATCTAACATGGGAGCCCAGATTCTTCCTATGACTCTATGAGGCGCCCTAGTCAATTTAACAGATAGAAATCAGAGAATCTTCTGGACTCAGGGCTCACTTCTTTATTTATGAGGTCAAATTTTCTGTCTCAGGAAATGATCTAAACTTGTTTCTACAGAATAGGATCAGGGAAGTTGCAACTAGGAATATCCATTCCTTGAGAACTACTTCCATGAGTAGGCTGAAACCAAAGGATGTTAGATATCTCATCACTAGGTTATATGAGACCATGAATGAACAAAATATGACTAAGCCTGCTTATGAAGAGCAATGTGGAAAGGGAACCTAGCTCAGTATTGATACCAGGCCAGAAAATCTTTCAACTTTGGGCCATCATGTTCACCAACTCAAATAAAGCCCCTCAAACATCATGAAACCTCTCTTTCTCTGCTTCTATCACTGTGCTCTGCCGAATTGGAGAGGCCATTTGCAAGGAAGGAGCAGTATCCCGGGGAATAGGCCGCCCTGCTGAGAGGCACCTGCAGATCTTGGCAACAATGAGCCTGCTTATTCTTATAACCTTTTCTTCTTAGGTCCTCTATAAAAAGGACAGTTGTTTATCACCTATCGTAATACCTCAGAATCAAATGTCAGTGACATGGATATGGGGGGATAAGAGGGCTCATTCAAGGTGAAATGAATGATACTGTTGGATTGTTTATCAAGCAGTACCAGAGGGGAAGGAAGGGGACACAGGAAAGATGGAGCACCATCTCTCACAAGGGGAACTGGGTGAGCCGTGCCAACAGCCTTCCCTTTCCAGAACGCCAAAGAAGCCATTGTTACCAACTCTGTGTTTTGGTCTCAACAGGAGACAACTTGATCCCCGTTTAGAGATTTATTTCCAGGGCAGAACTAAAGCAGTCTGTCCTGACAGAAAAGGACCTGGAGAGACACGTGTCCTGCTAGCTCATGCAAGGGCGGTGGGCTCTGGTGAGCTGCATCTGGGGGGGCCTTGGCTACGTATTCCAGCTCTGGTACCTTCAGGAACTCATGGTGGAGTCTGAGGCTCACCTACTCTCCCCCCGGCTCCATTTCCCTGGGTTACTTTTCCAGCATTAAGGTCCACTCACCAAAATGACTGAAAGGCAGATGACAGAAAGATTTTCTGTTGGGTTCTCGGGTAGGTCTTGGGGACAGGTCTGTAAACAGATCCTGGGATTGGAAAGTATTTGCATTCTCTGACTTTCCTGCCGCCTGGTGTAGGAAATTCAGCGAAGAAAGATAGCAGGCAAGACAAGGTTGTATTACAGGACCCAGGGGCACAAAGCCACAGGAGACAAGAAGCAGTGGGCATTGGGCCATTGACAAGAATTTTACATCCTTGCCTCACGGGGGCTGATCCCCTGATGCCCTGGCGAAAGTGATACACTCGGGAGAACCCCTTGCTGACTGATGCCTGGAGAGTTCGCTTTGAAACTACTGGTGTTGGGGTGAATTAATGTTAACACACGATTCTTCCTACCTCCCCCAGCCCCCAAAAGTTAATTTTCTAGAAAAACTTTCTGGAGAATGAAATGCCCAGACACTTAGTAGCTTAAAATGTCACACCACCAGAGTTAAGCTGACACCCTGGGAAGGAGGCAGCTCCACAGAGGAGCAGATGTTCAGTGTGGGCTTCAGCCATGCCCAGCCAAATAAGCAGGATTTATTTCCTGGCAGCCCCAGCAAGAGCCATCACCAGTTCTTTTGTTCAACAAAACTCAAGGGTACAATTAACAATTTCCATGACTTGGGCTTCAGGACCCTCAAGTTACAAGAAGATAAACAAGTAGGGAAGAAAAGGGAGACGCCAGTATTTCAGAAATTATGTTGTTCTTCAAAGGAGGCGGGGTAGCCCTACCACAGGAAAAGTGGGCAGAAATTTGATATCCTTTTTGTAAGAGCACGAGCAGACTCCAAATTGCCAAACCACTGTATCTGAGGAGGTGCTGCCAGGACTGAAGCTTCCAGAAATCTCTGAATGGTTCATTTATTTTCTGGGGGCTGAAGCTGAAGGGGTAATTGTCAGGGGAGGCTGAGGATGTGACTGATGCTCGGGCAAGCAAGCTTTCATTATCAGCCAGGAGGCCCCTGGGAATCACCCACTGCTATGTGCCACGCAGATGCGTGCTTGTGTGCACGTGTGTGTGTGTGTGTGTGTGTGTGTGTGTGTGTGTGTGTGAGAGAGAGAGAGAGAGAGAGAGAGAGATTGAGAAAGAGAGATGGGGAGGGAAATGGTCTCTCTTTGCTTTTAAATCCAGGCCAATATTTCTCTGCTTGGTGTGTATACTACAGAATCATCAGAGAGTGATGAAGGTATCAGAATTTCCTGTGTGCTAAACCCTACACTAAGGATGAATTTCCCTTCTTCCTGTAACCCGAGCTTCCCCAGGCTTCACGGGTCTAGCAGGATTATCCTAATAGGCGTAGCCCACACATCACAGGCATCCCCCGGCCCCCAGCTGCATGGCCCAGAAGCTCCAACCCCGTCAAAGCCTCAGCCAGTTTTGGAACTCCTCAGCGGGCTCTCATGTGACCTGGGGAACAGCCCTCTTATGAGGTTTCCTGATTAGGGATCAAGAAGCTGACTTTGCATGGCTCCAGTGGTCTGTGTGACAGTCCAGACTTCCAGGGCTGCCTTTCCTAATGTTCCGCGTCAGCCACATGCAGGGTGCCGAGAAGCCACTGCACTTCATGGAGTTGCCACCAGGCGGAAACCACACTGTCACCCTGGCTGCCTGGGTAGCCATGACCACACTTCCAGGTCACATCATCTTTGCGAGAACAAACGCTTCATCTTCTGCTTATCACCCCCTCTTTCCATGCTGTGCAGCTAAACAATTCAGGAGGCTGGGTAGGAGGACCAACATCCCAGACCAGCCGTGCTCAAACTTTAGCCTGCAGTAGAGTCACCCGAAGTCTTTATTAAAACAAAAATTTCCGGGTGTCATCTCAGATTGTCTCATTTGGTAGTTTGGGGGTGGGGTTCATGATATTCTCCTTCTAAAGAATTCCCAGATGATGCTGATGCTGGGTTTAGGGACCACATTTTGAGAACTGCTGTTCTTCTAGACCAGCAATTTGCTGTGCCAGGGCCCCTGTGCATCAGCTGTCCTGGAGCTCCTGCTCACCTACAGGAGAGGCGTCCTTAGATGCACATGGATCTCCGCAGAGGGCCTGTGTTCAAGCTGATGCCTCTTCTCTCTCACAGAACATGAAGACACACTGACCCTCCTGGGTTTTGCTTTCCACGTGGATATTGGTTGCCTTGTACAATATTTAAGCGATGTCGTCTTTGACTCAGGAACTTCAAACTTACACATCCCTTACGTATGAATTGTTGACTGACACCTTCTGTGGGCAGGGGTGCCACTCCCCACAATGCTGCAGTTACTGTCTGCACGACCTTCTCTCTCTGACTGCAGAAATCATTACCTTTGGGGGGAGTGTAGCAAATTTTCTCTCTTGGGTGGATTGGGGAAGCTGCTGATGGGTGGGAGGTCTGGAAGATGAGAAAAGAGGACATAAAGCCAGTGAGAGAAAATGGGGGACAAGGGGACAAAACGGACTCCTTCCCATGCTCAACTTTCAGCTGTCTTCAAACCACAGTCCCATCATGGATTAAATGGGCTTTGTGGACGGGGCCTTCCAGGGAGTCCAAACCATGTTAAAGATTTCTGTGGGAAATTTGAGAAGCTAATTTACCCACCAACTGGAACTCAACGTGATGCAGACTGGAGATTCCAGGAAATGTGCTAAAGGTCTTTTGTCACAGATGGACACACTTTTGCTATTATGTTTATCATCCATCTTACTACCAGAGAGGCATAAATGTTATCTGGCATCTGCTAGGCTGCAGAATTATTGCTATTAAGTTTCCCACATCTTTCTGTGGAATTATAGTGATCATCACTATGGCATCTGCTGGGCCTGTCCTAGATCAAAGCGGAAAATAAGATGGAGAAGTCAGTCCCCTGGAGATAGTTCAAGTACAGTATGGGTTTTGAACCTATGTTCTGTTCCAGCTTTTGAGTTTGGCTTGAGGTGGCTCTTGGCAATAATGGAACAGAGCTGATCTCTGGGGGAATGAAGTATGTGAGAGCAGAATATCCCAGATAGCAAAACTCCCGGGACCTTCAGGCCAAGTGATTAGCTTGTGTGACTCAACTCTGCCATTGTAAGGGTAAGAAACTGAGGCCCAGAGAGAGCAACCACACAGCAGGAGTGTGGCCACGTGGGAGTAGTTTAGGGCTCCAGAATCAGTGTTGGTCGGGCCTGCCTCCCATCTTGCAGTTAGCGGTGCTGGAGGCCCTGGGTTTGGGAAATACCAGGTTTTTTTTTTTTTTACTCTGTCACCCTGAGTAGAGTGCTGTGGCTTCCTAGTTCACAGCAAGCTCAAACTCTTGGGCTCAAGCAATCTTTTTGCCTCAGCATCTCAAGTAGCTGGACTACAGGCACCTGCCACAACATCGGGCTATTTTTTTATTTTTAGTAGAGATGGGCTCTGGCTCTTATTCAGGCTGGTCTTGAACTCCTGAGCTAAGCAATCCACTTGTGTCAGCCTCTCAGAGTGCCTGGCCTACCAGGTTAATCATTAAGTGCATGTCTTTATGGTAGGAGCCCCTTAAGTTTTATAGGTATGAAACAAGTTAAACATTATGAATCTTTAAGAGGAGTTATGGTTGGCAGCCTCTTTCTTCCTGTCCTCTGTGTGAGGGTGGTGCCTTGGCCTGTGCACCACAGGCCTTGGCCTTGGCATAGGCCAAGGCACCACCCTCTGGGCTCTGTGCTGAGGAGAGATGCCGGGTGTTCCTAACACACACAGACCACAGGTTTTACAACAGAAGTAGCTACTGCTCCTATTTTGGAAATTTGTGGGGCTAACATCCAATTTGTAGGTGTGTCCCATAACCAAGTAATGTGCCATATACTCATGCAATGTACCCACTGGGTGGAAATTTACCCAGACTCTTTTTCCCTATATTTCCTTTAGGGGAAATGTTGCATTATATTCACAGCTCTTAGTATAGGTTTGCCCAAGATCCTAAGGGTAGCAAAGTGCCCTGGGACCAGGGTTGTCAGAGAAAATACAGGATGCTCAGCTAAATTCAAATTCCGAGTAAACAACAAGTGATTTTTTTAGTATAAGTAAGTCTCATGCAATATTGGGACATATTTATACTAAAAAAAAAAAAATGCAGTTTATCTGAAATTCAAATGTAAGTGGGAATCCTATATTTTTTTCATTTGCTAAATCTGACATTCCTAACTGAAGATTAGAATAGAAACGGAGGAAACTAAGAGCCTTTGAGGCAGGCAGGTGGGTCCTCTGGCCCAGGAAGGTGAGGAGCACAGGCCATGGCACCACCCTCTGGGCTCTAAGCTGAGGGAGAGGCTGGTGGTGTTCTTAGCACACTTAGACCACCAGCTTTCCAACTGGAGTGGCTACTACTCCTAATATGGAAATCTATGGCGCAGTTTTGGTTGTGACAACGATTGGCAGGTCCTGCTGGCACTGAGTGGACAGAAATACCAGATTCCCTATAACGTGTGGGACAATTCAGTTTCCCAGCCCGTGTTCTTTTGAGTGTCCTGCTGACATTCATGTAAGCAGGTCCCTTAAATACCAGCTTTTCATTATATGTTGGTGCAAGACCCCGGTGACTTCTTGATGTCTCCCAGGGTGGTCGTGCTCCAGTATTCACATGTTTTTTTAAAATAACTGTGCTTTCTTTTTCTTTTATTTTTAACTTAGATTGTATAGTTTGCATCTGTAAGGTTAAAGTCCAATTTGTCGGTGTGTCCCACGAGTATATGTGCCATATACTCATACAATGTACCCGTTGGGTGGAAATTTACCCGGCCCCTTCCTCCCTGCCTCCTTTCTCCTGGTTGAATTTCATTGAGTTTTCTCTCCCGTGAGCAGGTAGGTGTCAATCTACTCGCTCCAGTTTAGTACTAGGCACCCGTGACGTTTGTCTTTCCAGTCTTGAGATACTTCATTTAGGAGAATGGTCTCCAATTTCATCTACGTTGTTGCACATAATCTCCATCTTTTTAATGGGTAAATAATATTCCATAGTATATATATACCACAATTTATCCACTCCTGTGTTGAAGGGCACTTAGATTGTTTCCACATTTTTGCAACTGTGAATTGTGCTGCTATAAATCTTTGAGGGCAAGTGTCTTTATAGTAGAATGCCTTTTCTTCCTTTGGATAAATACGTAGTGATGGGATTGCAGGATCAAATGGTAAGTCTACTTTCTGCTCTTGGAGGAATCTCCATACTGCCTACCAGGCATACTCCATCCACCTGCAGTCCCATCAACAGTATATAAGGGTTCTTTTTGCTCCACATCTATACTGGCATCTGTTGTTTTGGGCTTTCATGATGTAAGCCATTTTCTTTGGGTTAGATGATATCTCAGTGTGGTTTTGATTTGCATTCCTCTGACAATTAGAGATGATGAGAATTTTTTCATGTGTAGTCTATCCTCATGAGAAAAGTTCCTGTCCATGTCTCTTGCCCAAATCAAATGGGGGTGTTTAATTTTTTTTGTTGTTGTTGATTTTCTCGACTTCTTTGTAGATTCTGGTTATTAGCCCTTTATTGGATGGGTACGTAAATATCTTCTCCTTCTGCCACGTTGATCATGTCCTTTGCTGTGCAGAAACTCCCTAACGTGCTCAGCTCCCATTCATTTATTTTTGTTGTTTCAGTGATTGCCAGACGGGTCTTCTTCATAAACTCTCCTCCTAGGCTGCTAAGATTAAGAGTTTTTACTATGTGTTCTTCAAAGTTTTTTTTTTTTTTTCTTAGCATGTTGAAATATGCTATTTTATTGAGTTACTTTCTTTTACTTTCATTTCATTTATCCTCTTCATTGTTAAGGTAGTATGTGCATATGTGTGTATGTTTATTTATGCTGGTGGGCAATATTATCCGTGATTTTCATTTTGGGAGACAGTAAAATAGATGTTAGCAAAACATCCATAATAAAAATGAAACATTTTTTGATAGAAATAAGAAACGTTGGCTTGGCCACACTGTATTTTTTGGCTCTAGTAAAACCACGAGTTCTGCTTATTCATCGGGTATACTCGTTAGAATTAGGTTTGGCTGCATTAAATGAGACATAACAGCATCTTCACAATATGGAAGGTTACTTCTGTTTCTCGTAAAAGCAGTGGAGAGGCAGGTAATTCAGAGTGGAGAGGCTGCATCCTGCCAGGTCTCTCTTCTGCCATTTTCAAGATGGCTATCAGGAGCCCTTGGCCACTTGGAGCACAAGGGAACCATGGGCCCCAGCCAATAGCCTCATCTGAGCTCCCAGCCAGCAGCTGCATCCACAGCCAGCCAGGTGAGGGCAGCTATTTCAGCCAGCACCTTCCAGCACCCCAGCTGTCACTGTGAAGCCAAAGAAGTCTGCTTGTTACATAGAAATGGGATAAAAGACACCACCTGGGACTAGGGGCGGTTCTTAGGCAGCAGCTGATAACAACATTCCTCTATTCACTCCTGTGAATTCATGTGCTATGGCTGCATCCTAGATGCCGAGAATACAGGCGCCCATAGCTCAGTGGTCAGGGTGCCGGCCACACTCTCTGGGGCTGGTGGGTTCAAACCCGGCTGGGGCCTACAGAAAAAAAAAAATGACAGAAAATGGCCTAGCCTCATGAAGCCTACCCTCTAGCCAGCTCCTCCTCCTATTCCCGTAAGCAGGTTTCAAATCCCATTATTCTGGTCTAGGCCTCCCTCCCCCCTTCTTATTTTATAGAGAAATCCAAAACTGTGAATTATTCCAACCTCTTTTGTTCACACTCACCCTTGCTTCCCCTTACACCCCCCTCCCCTCCTCACTCTGCCCATGGCAGAGGCGGAAGCTCTGGCTCTTCCCTGAAAGTCCACCCACTGGACCTGGGATCCCGCTGTCCTCTCACTGTGTCTTCAACTCCTGCTCCCTGAGCTTCCCTCCTTCATGACATAAACAGATGCAAGTCTTTTCAATCCTAATAACCTGCAGTTTCTGCCCTCTGTTGCAGCTTTTATAATCAAGTTCCTAGAAACTGCAGTGGCTCCACTCTTCCTGGTTCCACTTCCAGTCCCTTCCTCAGCCTGCTGACACCTGGCTTCTGCTCCACTGAAATCACTGTCGTCAAAGCCACCACACAATTACTGAGCATCCACCATGTGCAGGCACCCAGCTTGGCACCGAGTGTATACCGAGAGACGGACCTAGTCCTTGCCCTGGTGCAGCCTACAGTCTATTCGGGGAGGCAGATTTTAAACCAGTTATCTTGGAAATAGATACACAATTACAAAATGGAGTGAGTGCTTTGACAGAAAACGGGGAGGGGATGTTTTTGAATATAATGGCCAGGGAAGCTTTCTATAAGGATGTGACATTTACAAGCTGACGAAATCCATTTCTTCATTACTCTTCAGCAGCATTTGACATTCCCAGTCACCCTTTCCTTTCTCCGCTTCATAACACGCCGATCTCGTGGCTCCCCTCCCGCCTCTTCCCCGTTTCTCCACGCCCGTCCTTCAGCAGATCCTGTTCTGGTTTCCACCCTCCGCATTCCTGTGTCATTCACATCCTCCCCAGCCAGTTCCATCCACATCCAGTGCTCGTGGCCCCCAAACATGTATGTCCATCCCACGCCCTCAGCGTGTTTATTCAGCTTCCTTCCAAGCGACTATGCTTGGGTTTCCATCAGAGTTCACGGCCAGAGTTGAATCCAATTTCTCTACCTTTTCCACTCCGTGTCTCAGCCAGCAATGCTTTGTGACAAAGCTTAAAACCAGGGAGCCAACCTAGATTTCTTTATTTCCCTTCTTTGCATACTCACACCACATGAGGTCTGACAGTAAAGTTTGCGAACTGGCCACCACGTGCTTACATTGACAGCACTTTCCTCACCTCGGCGTCTCAGTGTCCCCCAGCTGTGTCTGTGTTGACTTGTGGCAATGTCTTGCTGAGTGGCATTCATTACTGTTGTGGCACGGATTTACGTGCTGTCCTGAGAACATCAGAGCTTGAATTATAGCAATGAACAAACATTCAATTTCTCGTTAAACTTGGCAAAAGTAGAAGTGAAATCAGAGACCCATTAGTCCAAATTTATGGGGATAATGCCACGAAGAAGAACAGCAGTGTACAAATGGATTAAACAGTTTTCTGAGGAGAAAGAAAACATCACTGATGAAGAAAGGTCAGGGCAGCCAGTAATAAGCAGAACTGACAACATCATTGTAAGAATTCACTGAATTGTGGGTCAGAATCATCAACTGACTGTAAGAAGCACAGCACACCACTTAAACATTGATAGAGAAACAGAAAAATCTTTTTTTTTTTTTTTTTTTTGTTAGTATTTTTTACTTTCTCAAACTAATATGAAGGTACAATTTTTAGGTTACACTGTTCTCACTTCCAGGGTAAAGTTCCATTTGTAGAGGAGCCCTCACTCAGAAAATCATGGCATGAGAAAGGTGTATGTGAATATGGTAGCTGAAGGAGCTCGCTGATGAACAAAAGCAAAAGGGAGCCAAAGTTTTCCAAGACCTCTTGGAGAGGCAAGACCATGTGTTGGGCCATGTTATCACTGTGATGAATGGGTGCACCAATACGACCCCGAACCAAACATCAACATGCACAGTGCAAGTCAGCCAATTCTCCATAATCAAGAAAGTTCCGTCAGTCCAAATCAACCATCTAAACGATGTTGCTAACCTTTTTTTGATATGGGAGGGATTTTTCATGTGAATTTGTACCAACTGAGCAGTTAACCAAGGTTGCTGTTTAGAAGTGCTGAAAAGGTTGCATGGAAAAGTTAGACAAAAACTATCTGAACTTTTTGGCAACAGCTCATGGCTCTTGCATCGCGACAAGGCATCAGCTTACATGGCACTTTTTGTGAAGGAGTTTTCAGTTAGTAAACACATAACTGTATTGGAACTCCCTTCCTACTTACCTGATCTAGCCTCCAGTGAGTTTTTTCTTTACCTGAAGATAAAAGAAATATTGAAAGAAAGACATTTTGATGACATTTAGATGAAGGGTAATATGATGACAGCTCTGGTGGCCATTCCAGTAAAAGATTTTATTTATTTATTTATTTATTTTTTTGTTGGGGATTCATTGAGGGTACAAGGAACCAAGTTACACTGACTGCATTTGTTAGGTAAAGTCCCTTTTACAAATTTTTTTGAAGGGTGGACTAGATGCTGGCACTGGTTCACAGCTTCCCAAGGGGAGCCCTTCGAAGGTGACCATAGTGATAGTGATATTCAGCAATGAATATGGAGCACTTTATCCAAGTTAGTTCTCCAAGCTAACTGTCAGACAGACATTTTCTAAAAAATCAACTAAGTCCTATTGTTATGTATACTTAAGATCTCCTGTCTCAAAAAAAAAAAAAAAAAACATATATATGTGTGAGTGTATGTATGTATATCTGTATATATACGTATTTTTGTGTATATCTATCTCCTGTCTGTGTGTGTGTATGTATGTATATGTGTATATATACGTATGTTTGTGTATATCTATCTCCTGTCTGTGTGTATGTATGTATATGTGTATATATACGTATGTTTGTGTATATCTACCTCCTGTCTGTGTGTGTGTGTGTATGTATATGTGTATATATACAGATGCTTGTGTATCTATATCTCCTGTCTCAGTTCTTCCATTTACCTGCTCATTGTTCAGATACAGCCTCTCCTCTGCCCGCTGCCATCACCACCCAGTTACAGAAGCCACAGTGGACTCCCTCATCCAAGGTCATTCCATCAGTCCTCTCCTTTACCATCAGAGAGACATGTGTGATGTTAAAATGGACCAGACCATGCTGCTGTTCAGAATTCTTCAGTGGCCTCCGCTCTGGGTCCTGCTCCGGGTTTAGTCCTTTTGGGGCCAGGGAAATGTGCACAACTCAAGCATTGTGCCACCAGTGCCTCCAATTCAGGGACCCAGAACCTCGGAGCTGCTGGTGCACACAGTGAAGATGGGCCAGGCCCAGAAGTCCCAGGACAGGCAGCTGGCTGCCTCAGACATTCCCTTCCTTCTGCCTCCCCAGGCTTCCTTGCTTCCTCTCATCTCCTGTGGGCTGCGCGGGCTGTCCCTGCATCACCCTCCTCTTCCGCTCACCAGGGTAAAATTCCCATTCCTCGTTAGGTTTTAGCAAGAGGCTCTCCCCAACCACTCCAGCAACCCAGGCGTGCTCTCTGTGTTCTTGCTGCTCTTACTCCCCTTCTGAGGCCGTTCCTAAGTACTCAAGGACATTGTGGCATCATGCCCATTTTCCTGGAATTTCGTGGTCCATCCTTTGCCCGGAGACACCACGGATAAAGGGCGTTACCCTGACTACACAAGAAGCACATCTTGCAGGACAAGCTCATCATGGTTTGCCTTTCAATGGCAGAAGATTTAGAAGAAGCACATCAGCATGGGGTTGTGGGGTTTAATTATTAACAACAGTAGCTACTCTACTTACTGAGTCTTTCCTCTGTGCCAGGCACTACGATAAGTGTTTTATAAGTATTACCCCATTTATCCTCACTATATCCCTGTAAGGAATATATAATTATTAAACCTACTTTACGAATGTGGGAACTGAGGGTCACTAAGGTTAAATTAAATAATTAATTCAATTATTTAAATTCATTATTGGCCTTGGACATTAAATTAATGTCCTAGATCACACTGCCAAGATGTAAAAAGCCAAAGTTGCCAGCTGCTAATTCCCCAGCACATCCTTTTCCACTGCACACACTATTAGAGGAACTTACTAGTGTAAAATGTGCCATATTTCCTCCTCCAACCACTACAAGTGAATTTAAATGTATCAAAAAGTATTCTTAGGGCAGCATAGTTCTATGTGATCAAGAAGTCATCCTTTTCCTTAAGGAAGGAATATGGTGATATAAACAGCTTGCTAAATTTGAATTCTAATTTTATTTAGAGTGAGGATTCATAATAAGACACATGTTTGAAGATAGTTTTTAAAATTAAAAGTCCTAATAGGAAACTTGATTAAAGAAATTCTTATTTTATTCTTGATTATGCAATTAAGGTACTTCTAGAACAGAAACCGAAAGAGTCCTATGCTATTGTAAAGTAAAAATCTCTTCCCTCTTACTCGAGCCCATGAATTTGCAGATGATTAAAATAACTAACATATTACCAATATCAATAATTAAGCAGCAGAGGAAAGATCTATCATGGTATTTTTGTGCTCAGTGGCACCAGAATTATGTACTAATCCTTGCATCAAGATAAAATCCCCCGCTGAGGTGCCTGGGAGGACATGCCATCGCCACCTGCTGCAGAAGACACTCACTGTGCTTTTAGGACATGGATGCATGTTAGGGACAAAAATCACTTTTAGACAAAGCCAGAGAACATTTGGCAACAGACAGAAGCTAAAAGAGAATTGCAAACTGCAGTTCCATACAACTGATGCAAAATAGGACGTTTGGAAATGGAGAAGTCAGGGCTAGTAAGTAGGCAGCCTACTAGGTGACGTGCGCAGCTCCTCACAGCTGCAGACTACTTTTGCAATGTTGGCAGCAGCAGCAGCAGCTGGCTACTGCAGGGTCTTTCTTCCAGCAGGCAAATGACTGACGGCTCTAGGGTTGTATGACAAATAACTCCCGCAAATAGGTGTCATTTCCCCAAAGCTTAGCAAGGACTGCAATAAATTCCACAGTGCCCTGCTCATCGCTGTTGAACACTTACAACCTTCATTTTAGGTAACCTTCAAAAAGGAAGGGCCGTAATTCCTTCTTCCTTTTTGGCTTTTCAACAATCCCACAGCAAGCCTTAGCACTTTCTGTGGTTTGACTGGTTATCATATATACTCGAGTATAAGCCGAGTTTTTGTGCCGAAAATTTGTGCTGAAAAAACCCGAACTCGGCTTATACTTGGGTCATACAGGTTATTTGATTCGGTGCGCTTAGCTTAACAGGTAATCAAGCCAAATCACAAAGGTTAAAATCCTTCAAAACTGGATTCCTCCTCCTCATCATCTGTATGTCCAAACAGAGCTTCAGCTGTATTGGAGACTACGTGCATTTGATTAGGTGCGCGTGCACCAAATCAAATAACCTGTATGACCCGAGTATAAGCTGAGTTTGGGTTTTTCGGCACAAACTTTGCGCTGAAAAAACTCGGCTTATACTCGAGTATATAGGTAACTAGCCCAGTTTTACTTTCTCTGCACAAAGCTGAGAGTGAGACTGAGGAAAATACTTACCTTACAAGGGGGTCCTAGCTCAGGGATTGGGTTTTAATTAGGTTATTTCAGGCTTTCAGCAGGCCCCGAATTCTAGGGAGCCCTGAATAAATCGTGTAAGATCATTCTGAGGGGATTCTAGTTGTTGAGAGTAGTCTAGACTCAATTAGATCATTATTATTATTCCCTTGTCTCTCAAAGATGTGATGAATATCCCAGAACTTGGGTGGCTTTTTAAGGACATCTGGCATACAGTCAGCAGCGTGCTTTCCAGGTAGCTTTCCTGCCTGGGGGGATATCTCTAAAGGAGAGACTATCTGATTTGTCCCAGAGCTTTTCCTCAAAGCCCTGGGAAATGGGACCAGAAAGAACCACCGACTGTGGTGTTGGTTACAGAAAATGAAGGTATCCAAGTTATCAAAAGCAGGTAATAAAATAACACCAAGAAAGTATGTCCCTAAAACTTAGAGAATATAAAAGAAGTTCTAGTCGACATAGTTTTTAAGGTAAAATCTAGCCTCAGGACAGATAATAAATCAGGGTGTGAGTCACCCCTCTTCAGTTGGAATGACAAGAGACCCAGAACTTGGCACTAGAGATTCAAGGGTTACCCACACCCACATTCCTTTTACTGCCTCACCTGCCCCAGGTATGCTCTAAAGCTACAGCTAAAAATAACTGCAGAAACTTGAAGTCTGGGAACTTGCCCTGAACAGTCTCACCTAGAGTAAGAGCTGACAGGTGCCAAGTGGACAGGAGACAGAAGAAAATGGGCTCCCGTAGAACCAGGCAGTCTCTGAGGTGGGCCCTGATGCTGTCTGCTCAGATTCTCAGAGCTTTTGTCTGTTCGTAGCCATCCGTTCACTGGACACCTTCCAAACACTCTTGCCCTTTGATAACCTGCCAGTGGCATCTACGGGCTGGAAAGAGGGATGGGGAAAAGCAGCAGGTGGGAAAGTGTTAGTCGTAGGACTGTTCACTCTGTTGCTATATGACCTCTTGGGAGTTGCTGAACCTCTCTGAACCTGGAGATTTCTCATCTGTTAAAATAGAAAGGCCGTCTATCCTATCCACCCTACAGAATCTTGAACTTAGTTTTTAAAATCCTGTTTCTTCCCTTCCAGTGTCTGCCATATCCTAGTCACTGTGCCAGGAAAACAGGCACAGTGACTGTCACAGAAAAAGAAAAGGTCACAGGCACAGAAAAAGTCACATGCTGTCATTTTTGAACTCAGTCTTAGCACAGTGTTGTGGCTGTGTGTGTCTACAGGGCAGGGACTGTGTCCTCCTCATGAACAAAGCTTAAACATCTTAGAGGGGCCAGCATATAATGTTCCCTGTCTGTCATGTTCTGAAACCTGCCATGTGTTGGGAACTTTACATGTATTGTCTCTAGTTCTTTGAATAATGCTGAAAGGTGGATACTATCTTTCCCCTTATAAGTTATGGGACCTAACTGCCAAATCTACCCTTTATTAGCTGTGAGACTTTGGGCAAGTTATTTAACCTTTCTGTGTTTCAATCTCCTTTATCTGAAAAAGCACCTACCTTACAGGGTTGTGAGATTACATGAACTATATACTACAGTTTATTGTAATGATCAATAAATGGTAGCCATTGTAATTATTATTATTACTGTTGTTATAGATGAAGAGTGGTTAAGTAGCTTGCCCAGCTGGTAAAGGGCAAAGTAACAATTTGAAGCCTAATTCAAAGCCTTTGTTCTTCACACAAAATACATTGTTGGGTATCAGGTGCATAGTTCCATATTACTCATTCAATAACTGATCATTGAATGAACATACCATCACTTATCGTATTTTTCCCCCTTTGGAATAATGAGTTCTACATAACAAATAAATATGATGCAAATGGGCTTTCAGATTTCAACCTATTTTCAAACCGTCACCAGGGAGCTAAGAGAGTATGACATTTTCATTTTCACCAGTAGATGGCAGAAGGAAGAAAAACTCACCCTGGAATGGGAAAGTGTTAATTCTGAGCAAAGTGATTACAGTGAGCCGTGACAGAGGCGTGGTGGCAGACTGAGCAGCCTCTTTGTGTAACTATGTAGTGTGGCCCTTAGTGACTCAGGGGTAAGGGTCTGACTGGGCATGGGAACTGCCTACAGGTCTCTGAGGGGCATCAGCCTTTAAGAAGATCTGCTAGGTTGAGCTAGACTAGTGGTTCTCAACCTGTGGGTCGCGACCCACAGGAACTGTATTAAAGGGCTGCGGCATTAGGAAGGTTGAGAATCACTGAAGTAGATAGAGGATGGGGATGGGAGAAGTGAGGCAAACTAAGATTTGGATGTAGCGTGTTCCCCTGTAATCTCTACTGCACAGCTCCCACCTATGCTACCTGCTGCTCACTCTTTCCCAAAGCTGGCCTTCCACTCTGGGATGGATCAAGTCCCCTGCCCTCTGTTTGCTCCCTCCTCTGCCTCTGCCCTGGTCTGTAACACAGGAATACTGATATTCTCCCCTGCCCACCCCAATGCCTGTTGTCTGTGTTTATAAATGGAAATGGCTCCGAGCCATCAGTCCTGGTCCATTGTGTCCCCCTCTCTCTCTCTGCTCATCCTTCCAGTAGGCTTGGCCCACAGTCTCTCCTCTGTCAAATAAACTTGGTCCTGGGTAGCTCGTGAGCTACTCCTTTATTCTTTTTGTTCTAAAGATGTGTCCTTTATTCCAAAGTAATGGGGAATTGTCCTTCTGGGTTCAAAAAAGTAGCAGCAGCCATCAGATGTGGTCTAATTTGCTGCAGCTCTTGTCCTCAGACATTCCTGTGGGGGAGGAGTCCACTGGTAACTCCTGCTGGAGACCTGACATCTCGCTAACCGAAGCTGTTAGATCCAGTGCCAACTGAAAGCCAACATTCCTATTGTGATTTCTGGGTGGGTCGAGAGTGGGAACTGTCACCAGATTTCTTCACTGACCGATTTCTACTTGTACATTTGTCATGGTGGCCTGTTTGCTTTTAAGCAAGTGATTCACTACAATAGGGCTTGGAGAGCCTCCTGTGTGCTGGCATTTACTTGGTACCTGGCGTATAGTATTCTTTTACTGGAGGCAATGAGTCATTTCTTGAGGAAACTGTGAATGAGAAAAGCTTGTGTGTGATATTTAAAAAACCATAATCTAATCACTCTTTTTTTCTGTGTCTTCCTATGTAGAGAAGTTAAGGAATTTTTACAGGGTGAGCCCATGCTGATGAAATGAAGCGGAGATTCGGTGTCATAGTTAATCTGTGGCTTCTGTTTCCATTTCATTGGTTTTGGTGGCTTGCAGAGGGCTCAGGATGAGGACCAAGTGGGACAGATTCACCTCTTCATCATAGTTTTGTATTTTCATTTAGTCTCTAGAAAATAAATTTTCAGCATTTGGATTCTGCCGTAATATTCACAGAAACCTCACACAAGGCCAGAATTTTAGGATCAAGAGGACCTTGGCAGTCAGTCAGAATCAGTTTGTTTTTCCTTTTAGGATATTTAAAGGAAGTGCATGTCTGTTTATAAAGTCTGTGTATGTTTAATATTGTGTCCATAGTTCATCTCATAGCTATTTAAATTAAGTCATCAAAGTTGCCTCCTGTTCAAAAAAGTTCAAGTGGCATCTTGAACACACCTGCTTTTCAGGACCAGCATCTCCAAGACTGACATGTTCTTTTTGAGAAGAGTAGTGGAAAATGTTGGGTAACAAAAATATGCTTTAAATTAGCCTGATTAGCTTAATTTTTCTAATACATACCAGTGATGGCCTTAATCAGTTTTTAGGGGCTCTCACCAGAGAAGAACATGGGTAAGTCCCACTTCGAATCTCACCTCTTCACATCTCTGTCTGGGTGAACTCAGGTTAATGTGATCACCAAGGGCAGCCTTGAAGGGGACAAGGAACCCCACAGGGTCAAGACTCTGGCTCAGGTGTTATGTGGGAATGAAAGAAGGACCGCCCACCTGGGTGGGGTATCGGGAGAGTGAGGAAAGGGGAGGGGGTGTCCTGTTCAAATTTACAGCCTGTGCATAAACTTCCAAGTTTTATGGCACTCAACAGCCATGTAGTCATTTCCTGCCCCTTCTCCTGGAGTTCTCCAGACTCCTTGAGTCACTCTGGCCAGTGGCCAACGAGCGGAGGGGTCATTTCTCTTCCCTCCCGCCTAGAGGAGTGCTTTCCAACATAGGCATAGGTATCCAGGGATGACAGATTGACAAAATCTGTTGGAGTGCAGAAGGAAGGTGTTAGAGCTTGTGTTTGTATTTACTTTTAAATCATCTATTTCTAATTTCTATTTTTCTAATGCTTTATAATGAACATAAAGAGTTACTATAATAACCTATAATGGATGTATACAAATATGGGGTATGTTAAAAACATGTTGAATAAGGGCATACTATCAAGAAAGTTTGAGAGTGTAGACCCAGAGAATTATTCTGAGAGTTGTCCTTTAACAACATCATTTTGTTTCATTCTGAAACTAATTTTCAAGCAAAATTCCAATGAAGCCTTATATTTTTGAAATTATAGGTGTTTATAATTGAGTGAAGGCCTCCAAATTCTTGGTTTTAAACCAAGGTTGTTCTCTATTTCCTTAAGACTTCATAGAAGGTTTGTGAGCTCTTTTCACTGTTTCCAGAGTCTAACAGAAATCTTGTATTTACCCATAATAAGACTTCACAGGCCAACTTAAAGGTCAAATGTTTTATGATTGTTAGAAATGGTTAGGAGGTGGGGCACAGTGGCTCATGCCTGTAATCCCAATACTCTGGGAGGCCGAGGTGGAAGGATCTGTTGATCTCAAAAGTTCCAGACCAGCCTGAGCAAGAGAGAGAGCCTTAAATAGAAAATAGAAAATAGAAAACTAAAAATAGAAAAACCAGGCTGGGCACGGTAGCTCATGCTTGTAATCCTAGCACTCTGGGAGGCCAAGGCAGGTGGATTGATTGAGTTCAGGAGTTCAAGACCAGCCTGAGCAAGAGCAAGACCCAGTCTCTAAAAATAGCCAGGCATTATCGTGGGTGCCTATATTCCCAGATACTCAGGGGGATGAGGCAAGAGAATCGACTGAGCCCAAGAGTTTGAAGTTGTTGTAAGCTATGATGCCACGACACCATGGCACTCTACCGAGGGCTACAAAGTGAGACTCTGTTTAAAAAAGAAAAAAAAAAATCGAAAAATTAACTGAGTGTTGTGTTGGACACCTATAGTTCCAGCTACTCAGGAGGCTAAAACAGGAGGATCACTTGAGCCCAGGAGTTGAAGGTTGCCGTAAGCTATGATGATTCCACAACACTCTACCCAAGGTAACAGAGTGAGACTCTGTCTCAAAAAAAGAAAAAAAAGAAAAGAAAAAGAAGAAAGAAATAGTTAAGAACCTGAAGCAGACTTCTTGTGCTGATCAGAAGATGTGGTTATACCTATGGGTGTGGGGCTGTTTGCTGATCCGTAGGCTGAGTGGCATCCCAACCCCAAGTCTGTTTTGAGGGAGATCCTCAAGAGGAATAAGTGGGGGGCACCCTCTTCACATTATGCCCCCTGGACAGCACTACATTAGACCTGGACAAGTGAGGGGCTTCCCTGGACCTTATTCTCAAGGATAACTGCACTTTGGTAATGTCTTCAGTAAGAATTGATATCAAGGTTTGCTGGACTCATAAAATGAATTAAGAAATGTTTCCTTGGGCTTGGCACCAACCACATACATCTGAGCTGGTGGGTTCAAATACAGCCCAGGCCTGCCAAACAACGATGGCTGCAACCAAAAAATAGCTGGGTGTTGTGGCAGGCGCCTATAGTCCCAGCTACTTGGGAGGCAGAGGCAGAGGCAGGAGAATCGCTTGAGCCCAGGAGTTGGAGGTGAGCTGTGATGCCACGGCACTCTAACCAGGGTGACAACTTGAGGCTCTGTTTCAAGAAAAAAAAAAAAAAAGAAAAAAGAAAAGAAAAGAAAAGAAATGTTTCCTCATTCTCTATTTTCTGAAAGGTTTATATAAAAAATTGATGTTATTTCTTCCTTAAATGTTTGACAGAGTTTACCAATGAAGCTATTAATTATAGGTCTAGGGTATTAATTATTCAATCATTTTCTGTAACAGATGTGGGGATGTTTAGATTTTCTATTTCCTCTTTTATGTAAGTTTGGAAGTAAGTTGTGTTTTAAGTTGTGTTTTTTCAAAGAATTTGTCCCTTTTACTCAGTTTGGAAAACTTATTGGAATAAAATTGGTCCATATTAATTTTTTATTATCCTTTCAATGTCTAAGATCTTAAGTGCTGATGTTTTCTTTATTTCTGATGTTGGAGCTTTCTCTCTCCCTCTCCTTTGCTTTCTTACTGAGTCTTCTAGGAACTTAATGAATTCTTTGCCAAGAATCAAATGTTAGCCTTTTGGATTGTTCGTAGTTAATGGTTTTCTATTCATTGTTTTTTGCTATTATTTTTTATTATTTCCTATCTTTTACCTTTTTACTCCTTTTTCTCTAACTTCTTTTTTTTTTTTTTTTTAATATGGTGTCTCTCTCTGTTGCCTATTCTGGAATACAGTGGCATCATCATAGCTCACTGCAACCTTCAACTCCTGGGCTCAAGTGAGCTTCCCCACTTAGCCTCCCAAAGTGTTAGGACTTACAGGCCTGAGCCACTGTGCCCAGTTTTTCTCTAGCTTTTCAAGAAGGAAGCTTAGGGCAGCACCTGTGGCTCAAAGGAATAGAGTGCTGGCCCCATATACTGGAGGTGGCAGATTCAAACCCAACCCCAGCCAAAAACTGGAAAAAAAAAAAGGAAGGAAGCTTAAAGCACTGATTTTATGCCGTTTTTCCTAACATAGCATTTTAAAGCTATACATTTTCCTCTAAGTACTACTTTAGGTGCAAGCTACAAATTTTTTTTTTTTTATTTACTTATTTTTATTATAGATAAAAATATGCACCATAGATGTGGCCCAACCCATTACCCTCCCTCCACCCAAACCTCCCCCCTCCCTTCCCCTTCCTTGGTCCTTTCCTCATAGTCTTGTGGTATACTTGGGTTATAGCCTTCATGTGAAAGCTATAGTTTAGCTTCATAGTAGGGCTGAGTACATTGGATACTTTTTCTTCCATTCCTGGGATAC
>CAUYPK010006911.1:0-15663 GCA_963574355.1 Loris lydekkerianus | reverse complement strand
TCTTCTTAGCAAAGTATCTCAGGAATGGAAGAAAAAGTATCCAATGTACTCAGCCCTACTATGAAGCTAAATTATAGCTTTCACATGAAGGCTATAACCCAACTATAGCACAAGACTATGAGGAAAGGGCCAAGGGAGGGGTAGGGTGGGGGGAGGTTAGGGTGAAGGGAAGGTAATGGGTGGGGCCACACTTACAGTGCATCTTAGAATGGGTACAGGCAAAACCTACTTAATGTACACAGCTATGATTTAACAATAAAAAATAAATAAATAAATAAATAAATAAATAAATAAATAAATAAATAAAGGGGGTATCTTTGGCAAGCACACAAAGAGTCTGGGCATGGTGGCTCACACCTGTAATCCTAGAACTCTGGGAGGCCGAGGTGAGAGAATTACTTGAGTTTGAGACCAGCCTGAGCAAGAATGAGGCCCTATCTCTACTAAAAATAGAAAAAATTAGTTGGGCCCATCGTCGTGTGTGTCTGTAGTCAGGAAGGCTGAGGAAGGAAGGATCACTAGAGCCCAACAGTTTGAGGTTGCCATGGCACTCTAGCCACGGCAACAGAAGCCTATTTCTTACCATTTCCTTATCTTGCCTTCTAACACCATAAATTAGTTTCTCGGTTTTAAACTTTGCCTATATGGAATTATATAGTACACACTCTTTTGGCTCTGGTTCCTTCTAGAGGAACCAGAGGATATATTCTAGAGGAATATTCTAGAGGAATATTATGTCTGTAAGAGTCAACCATGCTATTCATGTATCAGTTCACTCTCATGGCTGTGGAGTAGCCCATTTTGTGAGTACACCATGAATATTTCAGTAGTTTCTAGATTTTGTTTATTATAAATAGTACTCCTGTGAAAATTATTGGGCATGTCTTTGGGTAAACACTTGTACTATGTGCATATTTATGTTGGGGCAATCCCTAGAAGTGAAATCTCTAGGTCACAGATTATTGTGTATGTTGATGATCATTGTGTTTGGTGACAGTGCCAAACAATTTTCAAAAGTGGTTGCCCCAGTTTAAATTTCCACAGGAGCAGATGAGTGTTAGGATCATTCACATCCTTGCTAGCACTTGGTATAGTCAGTCACTTAACTTCCATCCATTGTCGTTCTGCTGTAGTGGTATCTCACTGTGGTTTTAATTCATGTTTCTCTGATGACTTATTATGCTGAACATCTTTTGAGTGCTTACTGGCCATTTGAATAACCCCTTAAATGATGTGCTTGTTCGGGTCTCTTGTCCATTTTTTGTTGTTTGGCTTCCTTGCTGTTACTCATTTCCATGTTCCAGTTGCCAGTCCTCTGTATTGTAAATGTCCTTTCCCAGCCTATGGCTAGCATTTTTCTTCTCATAACAAGGGTCTTTTGATAAAGAGTCTCTATATTTTAATATATTCGAATTTATTGGTTTCTCTTTTATGGTTAAAGCTTTTTATTTCTGTTCTAAGAATTTTTTGCCTACTCCAAAATGTTCTCCTTTGTTTTCTTCTACGAGGTTTCTTTATGACTTTCATCTTTAGATTTGAAATGGATTTCTTATATCATGTGAGGTTTACCATTTGTAAAAGAAATAAATAACAACATACACCCAAGACCTTTAAAATTCATAATTAAAAATCCATAATAGACTACCTAAAGTCATGATAAGAAAAAGTGGGAATCCAAAATTGACATGGAGGAAAGTCAATCAGCAACACTGATTTGACTCCAGACATATTCAGAACATGAAAGAACTCTAAAAAGAAAAACATACAATAAAACAAGAAAAATAGAAAAATTGTTAAACTTCTATTATAAGGAGGATGGTTTATGTATAGTGTATTTCATCAATTCAAAATATATATTTCTTCCCATCTTAACACCTCTGAAATCAGAATGTGCCTTACAATTGATATGTGTGATTCAGCTGAGAAAAGAAATTAAAAAATAGGCTCAGTCAAATAAAAAATACTAATGGAATTCTACAAGAGCGATAGATAAGCTAACTAGGTAATCAAAACTTGTGTACCCTTTTAATATTCTGAAATTTTTAAAAAGAATGATAGATGATAAAAATATATTTCTAAGTAAGTCTGAAAGAATTCTTTCAATAAGTAAAATTAAAATATTTGATGATTTTTTAAAAAATATTGCGAGGTGATACCTTAATTGGAAGTCTTTTTTGTTTCCTAATGGTACATCTTATAATCAATAGGTGTCCTGAATTCAGTGAAATATAATATTAACTAATTGAACTTACACAATTATCTTAAAAGGTGAGCATTAGTGTTCTTGTTTGAAAAAAATGAAGAAATAGAAGGCCAGTAATGGTGGCTCACACCTGTAATCCTAGCATTCTGGAAAGCCAAGGTAGGAGGATCACTTGATACCAGGAGTTTGAGGTTGCCATGAGCTAAAATGATGCCACAGCATTCTACTGAGGGCTGGTTTATGTATAGTGATACTCTGTCAAAAAAAAAAATGTCAGAGGGCAGTGCCTGTGGCTCAGTGAGGAAGGCGCTGGCCTCATGTACCGAGGGTGGCAGGTTTGAACCCAAACCTGGCCAAACTGCCAAAAACAAAAAAATAGTTGGGCATTGTAGCCGGCACCTGTAGTCCCAGCTACTTGGGAGGCTGAGGCAAGAGAATCGCCTAAGCCCAGGAGTTGGAGGTTGCTGTGAGCAGTGACACCGCAGCACTCTACTGAGAGCAATGAAGTGAGACTCTGTCCCTACAAAAAAAAAAGTCAGAAAAATGTCAGAATGTCAAAAAAAAAAATGAACTTTTGAATGAGAAAGTTGTAAAAAAAAATAAGTGTTGAGGTAATGTCAAAAGGAGGAATGGCCAAAAACAGCATCCTCAATACTTAAGTAAACATGCTTATTGGTGTTACTGTGGCATCTAAATAAACTGTCCTCAGAGTGCCCTGGCTTCACACTCCTCTTCATTTAATAAGCCCCCAGACATACTTTAGTTAAATAATCTAACATTTCGTTCAGTTCTTCTGGTCCAAGAAAATGCATACTTTTACAGGGGCAGAAGAAAGGAGCAGAAATTTTGACATAAGATCACAGACTCAGGGAGCCCAGAATAGAGTGACAGCAATGAAGATGAACCAGGCCTAGGGCTGTGCCAACCAGGGTGACAGGTGCTTGGGCTAAGAAACTGGACTCTTTGGAAGCTACAAACCTCAGCTCCCTCCAGTCATCCCCAGAATTCTGGATCAGAAGGGATGTTATTGCCTGAAGGAACCTAGGAATAGGAATCTTTCTAGATACAAAAAGAGGGCGCCTCCTGCTTCCACCCGCTGGCTGAATCCTTCTGTGGATATCCCAGGCACCTGTTTGTGTTGGGTACACGTCCCCATCCCTCAGATGGGTTGCAGCAGTTAAATAAACCCTCATTCAAGCCAGAAGAGTGGCCTCCAGGTGAGGCGGAAGAGAGGATGAAGAGGGTCTGAGAGAGAGCTGGTGCCCTGAGGTGACCTCTTCGTTCCTCTCAAAGAAAGGTCTCACATTTAGTCATGAGAGTTGTGATCTGAGAGAAGCTCTCAGAGGAGGACAAGCAGGGAGAACAGACTGGCTGACACCGGCTAGCCCCCCCACTCAGCGGAGACCCTCACAGCCAGGCTCAGCGGGCAGCTGGACAGGACCCCCAGACAGAGGGACAGTCAAGGCAGGAAGGGGTGGGGAGGTCCTTAGGAAACAGAACAGGACGGCAGCCAGCGGGAGCTGAGCAGCTCTGTCCTGCCTGCACGTGGCTGGATATCTGGGATGGAGAGATCAGTGCTTTCTGGGCTGGGGATGGAAATATGAAGAGAGATCCAGCAGCTTCACACCGGGGCGCCCCTCTTCCTGCTTGTTTGTTTGCTTATTTGCTTGTTTGTTCTGGGGGCCAGGCTGCGCTCCTGGGAAAGGCTGTCAGAAATTCTCCACCCTGGAGAGGGAGGAATGTTAGTTGTCAGGGCTTAAGTCAACCAACTCTTTCTGAAAAATGTTCATTCTCAGTTAGAGAAACGTGGTGTGCAGGGACAAAATGACCCTATGGGCTCAGAGATCTAAGAAATCAGACTCAACTGAGCACTAGTGTTATGGTACAGGTTGGTGAAGGCTGAGGCTGAGTTAAGATTGGTAGGAAGGGCAATCTTGGGCCCATGTCCTGGGAGCTTAGCTGGCAGGCATGGGGTCAGCCTGTGAGCAGGGCATTGTTTCATATGCTTATCAGTCTCTGCTGGACATGTGAGTCTTTTTCTGCCTTTAGCTTCTTGACCTTAGCTTCTATTTATACCTACACGGCTCATCCTTTCAAACAGAGTGTAATCCAATAGCAGCTGCATTTTTATGCACTCCCTGAAATACAAAAATCCTAACACATAATAATTGCCTTTTACACTTTTTAAATGTCTTCTCTTTCTTTGGCATTAAATTGTTTTTCAAAATGGATCTCTTCCTCCTTCTCCTGACTGCCTTTTCTGGAATTTTACTTAACTTTTTTTGCTAATTAAGTCTTTTTCCTATAAGTCCTCACATGTGTTCTAAATATAAACTAGCACACATGGTGACATATATTACTTTCTGAGGCTGGATTCCAGAAAGCAATGACAAACAAAGAAAGAAGAGCTCCATAAGTAAGCTGAATTTAGTCTAGGGCATGGCAAATTGGTTTTCCTTTGAAAAAATTCCACCAGTTAGCAAAGAAGTTTTATTTCTAGCTGAGCAGGCCCCAGGGGGCTTCCCTTTTTTTACTAAATGATAAGCTTCCTCAGGGTGAGTAATATGTTCTAGTCATCTTTGAATCTCACCTCTAGTGCCTTGCAATGTGTCAAACTGAATTAAATTGCATTTAGTCAAATTTACCTAACACGCCTGTAGTCCCAACTACTCAGGAGGCTGAGGCAAGGGAATGGCCTACACCCAGGAGTTGGAGGTTGCTGTGAGCTGTGTAATGCCACGGCACTCTATTGAGGGCGATAAAGTGAGACTCTGTCTCTAACAAAAAAAAGCAATACCTAACAGCATTTTGGATGAAGTCAAGGAAATAATGGCATTGCGTGGTATAAACATGCCCAGTGACCCTGCTCCAGCTTACTAGGTAGCTAATCCAAAATTTTTATGTAGTCAAATCTCACAATATTTTTACTTAAAAAAAACTCTTTTTCTCAAATAAGAAAAGTAATATAAAGGGGGAGAATCATGTACAATTCCATTACTTTGTAATATATCAAATAAATAGCAGAGGAAGCTTTCTCTCAAATAAGAAAAGTAATATAAAGTGGGGAGAATCATGTACAGTTCCATTACTTTGTAATATATCAGATAAATAGCAGGGGAAGCTTTCTCTCAAATAAGAAAAGTAATATAAAGGGGGAGTATCATGTACAATTCCATTACTTTGTAATATATCAAATAAATAGCAGGGGAAGCTGGACACAGTGGCTCATGCCTATAATCCTAGAACTTTGAGAGACTGATGCAGGAGGATTGCTTAAAGCCAGGAGTTTGAGATCAGCCTGAGCAAGAGTGAAACCCCATGTCTACAAAAAATAGAAAAACTATCCTGGTGTGATGGCACACACCTGTAGTCCCAGCTTCTCAGGAGGCTGAGACAGAAGGATCACTTGAACCCAGAGTTTGAAGTTGCTGTGAGCTATGATGATGCTATTGCACTCAGCCTGGGCAACAGAACAAATCTCTATCTCAAAACAAAACAAAATAAAAATTAATGACAGTAGCCATATTTTGTATATATATATCTATATATCTATATATAGATATATATATATATCAAAGAGATTATAAACAAACTGGTACACTCTGAGCCCCAAAGACAAGAGGGTATGCTATACATACATCTGGTTGTCATTTAGTAAGGTTTTAAACTATTGACACATTTCTGAATTGCCCTTCAAAAAGGGTATACTTCTGTGCATTCTTTCTTTTAACTCAGCGTTACAGGTTAAGAACACTTTTTCATAACAATACAACTATTTTTTTTTTACTTTGAAGAATATGTTATAATCATAACTTAATGCTGAATATTTATTAAATTTAAAGTAATATGTTGGGGGGAAAGGGAGAAGGCAAGTCATGTGTAGCTGAAGTGGATACTAAATTCTCTTCATCCTCTTCATTCTCTTCATGGGGAGTAATAAAGAGATGATATCTGGGGTCACTCATGAAGCCACTGTCATACGGGAGTTCATCTAGAGCAGAATGAACCAAGGTGGCTGGCTCCAGTCCTTCATGGTTGTCGCTGGCTATCTGCTGGTTTGCTCTGACAACATGGTCTCTTATCATCAAGGTGACTAGCTCAGGATTCTTCATATAAAGAAGTTCTTACACTATTTTATGTATTCCTTTTGGATCATCCTTGGAATTTTTCTATTAATTTTCTTTCCACTGGTCATTTCTTACTCTTTCATGTTTACATGGATGGAGCTGGAACATATTCTTCTTAGCAAAGTATTCCAGGAATGGAAGAAAAAGTATACAGTGTACTCAGCCCTACTATGAAGCTAAATTATAGCTTTCACATGAAGGCTATAACCCAACTATACCACAAGACTATGGGGAAAGGGGATACGACTATTTTAACATGTATTTATTGTTCCGTCTTATGATAGATTATTCCATACTTTAATCAATTATCTAAGTTGTTTCCATTTTTAAAAATTATTGTAATACTTTGATATCCTCCCTGTTTGCATATGTCTAAGCATATGTGTGTGTGTGTGTGTGCGTGTGTGTTTTAAGAGACAGTGTCTCCCTCTGCCTGGAGTGCAGTGGCCTGATTACAGCTTATTATAACCTCAAGCTCCTGGGCTTAAGTGATCCTCCTGCCTCAGCTTCCTGAGTTGCTGGGACTGTAGGTGCCTGCCACTACCACACCTAGATAATTTTGTAACTTTTTTGTAGAGACCCTTACTATGTTGCCCAGCCTGGTCTTGCACTCCTGGCCTCAAGTGATCCTCTCATCTTGGCCTCCCAAGTGCTAGGATAACAGCTGTGAAGCACTATGTCTGATTTTCATTGTTTTCATTTTTATTTATTTATTTTTAATTTCAGATTAATATGAGGGTACAAATGATCAGGTTACAATGTTTGCATTTGTGAGGTAAGGTTCCTTTTGTAGTTATGCCCCTCACCCAGGAAGTGTGCCACATACACTTATATTGTACCCATTGCCTGAGAGCACAGCAATCCCCCTCACTCCTTCCCTCTCTCCCCCAAACTGAATTAAATTAAGTTTTTCTCTTGTGTGGGCATTTGTCTATTGACTTCATATTAGTATTGAGTAATACTTGCTTTTCCATTCTTGTGATAAAGAGAATGTTCTCCAACTCTATCCAGGTTAATACAAACGATGTAAAGTCTCCATCTTGTCTTATGGCTGAATAGAATTCCATGGCATACATATACCACTGTTTGTTAATGCATTCCTAGGTGGATGGGTACGTAGGTTGATTCCACATTTTGGTGATCATAAATTCTTTGCTGTTGATAATTGATAATTCTATGTCCAGCTTTTATTTCTTTAGGAAAAATTACAACAGGTGGATTGCCAGACCAAAAGATACACAGGTTTTAAGGTTTTAAACTGTTGACACAATTCTAAATTGCTCTTCAAAAAGGTTATAATTCTGCACAATCTCTGTTTGTGTCCTTTGTCCATTAATAAAAGGGTGTGTGGTTTGTTTTTTTGAAACAGAGTTCACTTTGTAGCCCCGATAGAGCGCTATGGCATCATAGCTCACAGCAACCTCAAACTCCTGGGCTTAAGCAATTCTCTCAGCCTCCCTAGTAGGTGGGACTACAGGCACTTGCCACAACGCATGGCTATTTTGTTGTTGTTGTTGTTGTTGCAGTCGTCATTGTTGTTTAGCTGGCCCAGGCAAGGCTCAAACCCACCAGCCTCGGTGTATGTGGCTGGCACTGTAAGTACTGTGCTACTGGTGCAAGCCTGCAAAGGCTCTTTATGTAATAATGATACCACACCTTTGACATAAATCAGGCAAACATTCTTCCCAGTTTGTATTTTTGCTTTTTTTTTTTTTTTTTATATAGGGTCTCACTCTATAGCCCCAGCCAGAAGTACAGTGGGATCACCATAGCTCACTGCAACCTCAAACTCCTGGGGTCAAGTGATCCATCTGCCTCAGCCTTCTAAGTAGCTGGGACTGACGCATGAACCATGGTGCCTGGCTAATTTTTCTGGATTTTGTAGAGACCCCTCTTACTCTTCCTCGGGTTGCCTCATCATCCCAAAGAGCTAGGATTGTAGGTGTGAGCCGCTGTGCTCAGCCTCTTTTTACTTTTAATTTTATTTTGCCTTATGTTTAGATGGAAAGAAGTTTAGCTGTTTTATGTAGTCAAATATTTTTATTTTGCCAATTTGTCTTTGGTGGATGTTCAGAAAGGCATTCTCTACTTCAAAAACAGATATTTTTCACTTGCATTTTATTTTAGTCCTTTTATATATTTTTTAAAAATGTTATTGTTTCAAGTTAATTGAGGGTACAAAGAATTAGGTTACACTGTTTGCATTTGTTATGTAAAGTTCTTCTTATAATTGTTTCCCACCCCCAATAGGTGTGCCATATACCCTAACATTGTACCCCTTAAGTGGGAGCACCACCCTCCCCCTACCACTTCCCCTCTCTCTGCTCCATCGTTCCCCCACTCCCTTGAATTGAGTTTTTCTCTTATGTGGGTATATATTAGATCATCTACTGGTTTCATATTAGAATTGAGTACATTGGATTCTTGCTTCTCCTTTCTTATGATACTTTACTAAGAAAATTTCTCTTTTTAAATTTTTTTTTTTTTTTTTTTTTTTTTTTTTGAGACAGAGTCTTTGTCACCTGGGGGTACAGTGCTGTGGCATCATCATAACTCACAGCAACCTCAAACTCTTGGCTTGACCAGTCCCTCTGCATCAGCCTCCTGGGTTGCTGGGACTACTGGCACCTGCAATGACATCCAGTTTATTTTTCTATGTTTAGTAGAAACAGGGTCTTGCTCATGTTGGGGCTGGTCTGGAACTCCTGAGTTCAAGCAATCCACCTACCTTGGCCTCCCAGAGTGCTGGGATTACAGGCGTGAGCCATAGGACCCAGCCCTTTTTTGGTGTCTTGTGATCTTATTCTTCTTGTTCTCTTCCTATTATTATTTTCCTTCATCATCTTTTAAAACATATAGCTTATTCTTTCAGGTAAACACTTTGGTGGAAGTAATGAAATACAATCAAGCTCTAACAAATTTAATAATTTTATATTGGTACTTTACTAAAAAGTCCCATATTTTCCCCATTACAATGAAATGTTATCTTCCTCCCATGTCTCTATATTGATCACTTTACCTATAATCAGGTCTGTTTCTGGGCTTCTTCATCTGTTGCATATATCTTTTCCTACATTAGTAATAAATAATAGATAATAATTGCTGAGCACTTCCTGTGTTGCCAGGCTATTCTAATTCTTCATATATATTACTTCAGTTAATCCTTACATCAATTCCATGCAGAGGCAGATTTCCTGTGAAAACTAATTATGCTTAAATTTCAGGGCCCTTCAGTTACACAAACCTCTTCTAAGAATTCTGCTAGGCTGGGCCCTAGAAATATATTCACACAATATTATATTTTTTAAATTTGCAAAATAAGATATTTTAATAGTAGTTAAGACAGTTGAATCTAACAAATATTCCATGACAATTCCCATGTGTCATTGGAATAGCCTCTGGCATTAAGGAGAAGCTGAGTCAGGATACATTTAATTAAGTTACTAGAATATCCCTATTTGGTTACTGGTCACTCATGCTAGATGTACATTGTAGGAACAGTTTTCAGAAATACTCCTACCACCTATTGTGCTGACTTAGCCAGTATCATGACCCAAAGGCAATGACACAGAGCCACAACTCATCACAATAAAAATGGACCCTCAGGACCCAACCCCAGAGGATATAAATGGTGGAGAAAAATAAGATTAAAAATACAGAGAACAAGGGGCAGAGCAAGATGGTGGCCAAGTAACAGCTTCGTTGCAACTGGGCACAGTGATATTGGGGAGAGAAGACTCCAGACATCTCTGGCTGGTGGGATCTGCCCAGAAACATCCCTTTTGGGACACAGGGAGACAGCAAGAGACTTCTGGATCCCAAGAGGAGGACAAGCAGTGGAGAATTGGCAAAAGGTTGTGTTTGTTCAGTGGCCCACAGCTGTAACTACAGCAACAGCAAGATAGCAAATAGGTAAGGCTGTTTTGATTTTTTGGACTTGGACACTCGGTTGAACTAAATCAGGAGAACTTGAGCAAAAGTGCAGATGACTTTAAGTGCTGTCTAGGGTCCCTGACTGAGCCGCTGAGCCCTAACAGAGCTAATAATGTTTGGTTGTGGGCCACGTGCAGGCACTGTGGGATAATCGCCTCTGCAGGCTCTACCATCAGGGTCGCAGAGCAAGGATCAGGCTGGGACACCTTGGGCAAATAATCTAGTGACTGAACAGAACACGGAGGGGACTGAGATGCTGGTGAAGAGCAGAGATTTCAGTGTTGGCAATTGCAGGGCTGTCTTACAGCCTTGACCCTCAGGGGCATAGAGTTGAGTCTGGTTTTGATGCATTGGATAAGTGGGCAGCCACTTAAGGAGAGATCCCAGCAACAAGTGCTTTCCTGGGAGAGCTTCTGCTTAGCCAAGGATAACAGTGCAGGGGTCCTCAAACTGCAGCCCGTGGGCCACATGAGGCAGTGTGATTATATTTGTTCCCATTTTGTTTTTTTACTTCAAAATAAGATATGTGCAGTGTGCATAGGAATTTGTTCATAGTTGTTTTTTTTTTAACTATAGTCAGGCCCTCCAACGGTCTGAGGGACAGTGAACTGGCCCCCTGTTTAAAAAGTTTGAGGACGCCTGGTTTAAAGTGTCTTTTAAGTGGGCTGAGGACTGATTTAGGCTCTCAACCCTGCAGGGTTTAAGAAATCAGCAGAGGCCTCCAGGCTCCATCTGTACAGCTGTATCAGCATTGTCATTAACCTCTCATACCCCAGAAGATCATCTGTTGCCTAGACAATATTCAGCAAAATATGTATACTGCTTTGTTTTTGGTTTTGGTATTTTTTTTTGTTTGTTTCAACATTTTCCTTCTAGATTTTTCTCTTTTTTTCTTTCTTTTGTTTCTTCATTTTTCTAGTTTAAATATAATGTTCCATTGTTGCCTGCTTTAACAATTAGAACTTCATTTTTGCTAGTGTTTCTGCCCCTATTATTTGGATTTCCTCCCAATTTTATCCCATAAGGTTTTCTGTTTGTTTCTTTTGGTTTCATTTGTAGTATTTTTGTCTTCCCTCTCTACTTGGTGGAGGTGGAGCACCATGGCTGAACAGGCTGGCAAAGAGCTGCTGACCTCAAGGGAACCACTGAAATTAGTACCCCCAGAGGTTGGGGGTTTTTAAGGTTGGATGAAAGTACCCTACAATACACCTATATTAATCCTGTCTCCCTCTTTCTGTGCCTCTCTTCTTTTTGTCAATATTCCCTTTTACTCAAACCCTCTCCTTTCTCTTTTTTCTTTTCCTTTTTCTTTTATTAAAATCTTTTTTCACTTCTTGCTCTTCAATCTTCTCATAACTTCTGGTCCTGTACCAAAAGGACTCATCAAAACCTTAGGCCTAAAGCACAGTAACATAAAGAGCAACAGGAAGTGAACGGAAAATTAGGGCAAGGAAACACATAAAAGAAAACACTCATGAGGAAGAATCAGCAGAAAAATCCTGGCAACATCAAAACACCTCCACCCCCAAGGGACTGCAAGGTAGCTACTACAGAAGATTCCACCTATAAAGAAATGTTAGAAATGACAGAAAAGGAATTTAAAATATAGATGATGAAAACAATGAAGGGAATTGCTGAGAAAGTGAAAAATAACCAAAAGGAAATCCAAAAATAGTATCAAATATGAGATGAATGATATGAAGAATATAGAAAGACTATAGCAGAGCTGAAGGAACTGAAGCAGTCAATTAGGGAACTTAAAGATGCAACAGAAAGTATCAGCAACAGATTAGACCATCAGGAAGAAAGAATCTGAGACGTAGAGGACAAAGTTCTTGAGATAACTCAGTTAAAGAGGCAGAAAAGAAGAGAGAGAAAGCAGAATGTTCACTGACAGAATTATGGGACTTTATGAATCGTTCAAACATATGAGTTATAGGTATCCCAGAAGGGAAAGAAGAATGCCCCAGAGGAATGGAAGCCATTCTAGAGAATCTTATACATGGAAATTTCCCAAATATCACCAAAGATTCTGACACACTCCTTTCAGAAGGACATTGGACCTGAGGTCACCTCAACTCTAACAGAGCTTCTCCAAGACACATTGTGATGAACCTGTCCAAAGTTAAGACAAAAGAAAATATTCTGCAAGCTGCTAGGAGTAAGCACCATTGACCTACAGGGGAAAATCCATCAGGGTGACCACAGACCTTTAATGAAACTTTTCAAGCCAGAAGACAGTGGTCATCTACCTTTAATCTACATAAACAAAACAATTTCCCACCCACAATTCTATATCCCACTAAGCTAAGCTTTAAAATTTATGGAGAAATCAAATCTTTTACTGATATGCAAACATTGAAGAAATTTGCCACAACAAGACCAGCTCTACAGGAAATACTTCAACCTGTTCTACACACTGACATCATAATGGACCACCAGCAAAGTAAGCACTCAAAAATTAAAGGAAAGAACTTACCTTCCACAATGATGCAAAAGACAAAACTAAGCATTAGACTTTTACAAAATAAGATAGAGTACTACTACACATATCAATTATCTCAATAAATGTTAATGGCTGGAATTCCCTACTGAAGACACATAGATCGGCTGATTGGATTAAAAAACACAAGCCATCCATTTGCTGTTTGCAGGAAACACACCTAGCCTCAAAAAACAGACGAAAACTCAGAGTTTAGAGTTGGAAGACAATTTTTCAGGCAAACGGAATTTAGAAGAAAAGAGGGATTGCAATCCTATTTTCAGATACATTGGATTTAAAGTAACTAAAGTAAAAAAAGACAAAGATGGTCACTTCATATTGGTCAAGGGAAAAATACAACAAGAAGACATTTAAATTCTAAATATTTATGCACCCAACTTAAATGCTCTCAGATTCTTGAAACTGACCTTACTTAATCTGAGCAATATGATATCCTATAACACCATAATAACAGAGGACTTTAACACTCCTCTTAGCAAGCTGGACAGATCCTATAGATAGAAATTAAACAAAGACATAAGGGACTTAAATGAGACCCTAGAATGACTGTGCTTGATAGACATATATAGAATACTCGATCCCAAAGATAAAGAATATATGTTCTTCTCATCACCCCATGGAACATTCTCCAACACTGATCATATCCTAGGACACAAAACAAACCTCAACAGAATCCAAAGAATTGAAATTTTACCTTGTATATTTACCAAGGCACCAAAGGTGGAACTCAACTCCAAAAAAAAGTTCAACTCCACACAAAGGCACGAAAATTAAACAACCTTATGCTGAATGACAGTTGGCTGCAGGAAGAAATAAAAGAGGAAACAATTAATTTCCTTGAGCATAACAATGAAGACACAAGCTACCAAAATCTGTATGATACAGCAAAATTGGTCATGAGAGGAAAATTCATTGTTTTAGGTGCCTACATCAGAAAAACAGAAAGAGAGCTCATCAACAAACTCACAAGTCATCTTTTGGAATTGGGAAAAGAAGAACAATCTAAGCCTAAACCCAGCAGAAGAAAAGAAATATCAAAAATTAAATCAGAAATTAATGAAATTGAAAACAAAAGAATCATTCAGAAAATAAATGAAATAAGGAGTTGGTTTTTTGAAAAAATAAATAAAATAGATAAATCCTTGGCCAGACTAATGAGAAATAGAAAAGTAAAATCTCTAGTAACCTCAATCAGAAATACTAAAGGGGAGTGATGCCTGTGGCTCAGTGCATAGGGTGCCAGCCCCATATAATGAGGGTGACAGGTTCAGACCTGGTCCCAGCCAAACTGTAACAAAAACATAGCTGGGCACTATGGCAGGTGCCAGTAGTCCCAGCTACTCAGGAGGCTGAGGCAAGAGAATTGCCTAAGCCCAACAGCTGGAGGTTACTGTGAGCTGTAATGCCATGGCACTCTACCAAGGGCGAAAAAGTGAGACTCTGTCTCAAAAATAAAAAAGAAAGAAAGAAAGAAAGAAAGAAAGAAAGAAAGAAAGAAAGAAAGAAAGAGAAAAGAAAAGAAAAGAAAAGAAAAGAAAAGAAAAGAAAAGAAAAGAAAAGAAAAGGGGGAAATAACAACTGATGCCACAGAGATACAAGAGATCATCTCTGAATAATACCAGAAACTCTATGCCCAAAAATTTGACAATGTGAAGGAAATGGATCAATATTTGAAATCATGCCCTCTCCCTAGACTTAAACAGAAAGAAATAGATCTCCTGAACAGACCAATTTGAAGCACTGAGACCAAAGCAACAATAAAAAAAATCTCCCAACAAAAATATGCACTGGTCTAGATTGTTTCACACCAGAATTCTATCAAACATTCGAAGAAGAGCTTATTCCCATACTGCAGAAATTATTCCAAAAAATTGAGGAGGAAGAAATCTTCCCCAACATGTTCTATGAAGCAAACATCACCCTGATACCAAAACCAGGAATAGATTCAACTAGAAAGAACTTCAGACCAATTTCACTAATGAATATAGATGCAAAAATTCTTAACAAAATCCTAGCCAATAGATTACAGCTCATCATCAAAAATGTCATACGTCATGATCAAGCAGGTTTCATCCCAGGGATCCAAGGCTGATTTAACATACACAAGTCCACAAACATTATTCACTGTATCAACAGAAGCAAAAACAATTTCAATAGATACAGAAAAAGCATTCAATAAAATCCCAAATCCTTTTCTAATTAGAACACTGAAGAACATAGGCACATGTGGCACATTTCTTAAACTGATCAAAGGTATCTATGAAAATCTACAGCTAATATTTTATTGAATGGAGTAAAACTGAAAGCTTTTCCACTTAGAAATGGAACCAAACAAGGTTGTCCTCTCTCGCCATTACTATTCAACATAATGCTGGAAATTCTAGCAAATACAATTAGGCAAGATGAGGAAAAAAAGGGCATCCAAATGGGAGCAGAGGAGGTCAAACTCTCACGCTTTGCTGACAATATGATCTTATACTTAGAGAACCCCAAAGACTCAACCACAAGACTCTTGGAAATGATGAAAAAATACAGTAATACCTCAGGATATAAAATCAACGTTCACAAGTCAGTAGCCTTTGTATATGCCAACAACAGCCAAGAAGAGAGGCTAATTAAGGACACAACTCCCTTCACCATAGCTTCAAACAAAATGAAACACCTGGGGAGAGATTAAAGATGGCGGCCGAGTAACAGCTTCCCTGCAACTAGGCACGGCGATTCTGGGAAGATAAGACTCCAGGCATCTCTAGCCGGTGGGATCTGCCTATAATCATCCCTTTGAGGATACAGGGAGCCAGCAAGGGACTTCTGGACCCCAAGAGGACAAAAACAGTGGAGAACTGGCAAGTGGTTGTGTGTGTTTGATCAACCTAGTCATGCTGGCAACCATAAGT